>OMOT01087992.1:0-24331 GCA_900312575.1 Acanthochaenus luetkenii | reverse complement strand
ATAGTATTATATTGTAACCCATGTAAAACGGATTTGTAAGTCAATAGCATGTTATGGAGCTGTGGAGGTCCACTTCTTGTTGGACCGTTTTCAGGCTGTACTGGAAAGGTACAACATGGAAATGATTAATCAAAATATCTTCTTCTGAATGTTTGTTAAAAATCCCACCATATAAAAACCAACCAGTTACAGTTGGATTGTATTTCATTAAGAAATGGCTGTATTGTTATGCTGCCACTGAAAACTTCTACCCTGATAATGATATTTAAATTATTTTAGCTTCAGAACATCCTTCATCTAGTAAGGATCATGTTGGTCCTGCCTGTGTCCTCTGCGCAGTGTGAGACGGGGTTCTCCACACTGAAATGCATCAAGTTGGACATCAGATCTGCATTAAACCCCAACACGGTTGAATATCTGATTTGAAGCAGTGTAGGGGATCGTCCTCTGGAGACGTTGGATGCTGCGGTCTCAGAGAAGAGATGGATGGAAGAGGGACAGAAAGCCAGGAGACTAAGTCCTGGCCCCAGGATATTGCATAAAGCCCCAGTTGTGGCCTATCATGCATTTTTAAGGCTACTTTCACCATTTTTTGTTACTTGTAAGCCGTGCTGTTATGTTGTCATTTTTAATACAAAAATGTTTTTTACATGTTGTTGGTGCTCCTTACATTTTGGAGGGTGCTCCTAACTTTTGAAGTTGGGAGCACCAGTGCTACCAAGTGAAAAGGTTAATTTCGAGCCCTGCATTACTTCTGGCCAAATATCAATGCAGGTAGAATAGTTCTAACATGCCAATCTCTAATTTACCTGCATCTCAAGTCTCATTAATGGGAAACAGAGTTTTAAAAAATGCTAAATGTCTCACCTAACAACCACATAAAGCAGAAACGATTGCTCCACTTCCTCTTGAACGGGTGTATGGAACATGTGATGAAATGAGTACTGGGCTACACTCAACCACCAACCCAGATAGCAACTGTCAGTGGGGAACTACTTTAGAGACACACAAAAGATAACGCACAGTGCGCAGGGATGTGGACTCACATAAACTATGACATGGTGCAACGGCAGACCCAAACTACAGAGAGGTGAATGAAAGATGCGTTGATAGTGTGTTTACCTTGGCAATTTGCAGCAATACAATACAGTGCTTGATGGACTCTACCATACTCTGAAAGAGAAAGACAATACTTAGGCATAGAGTTAAAAAATTTAAAATAAAAGGAAGGAAAAATGTGTTTAAGTTCTGACTTACACAAGTAGTCTCTTTCAAATTTTCAATTTTCTGAAAAAAGAAAGAAAAAAGGATTGTAAAATCAAACTACATGCAGTTTTCAAAAACAACAATCTCAATGTTCAAAAGTAGAAGAGCTGATGTAATCGGTTTCACTACAAATAGTGAAAGTACTGATCTCCAACTGGCCTACAGCAGCTTATTTGTGTTGTGGAAATCTACCAGGTAATTTTCCCAACTAAAGAGACTGGTAAAGTCACTGTGACAAACACGTCAAACTGACCAAAAGCCAAGAGTAATCTCAGGGAGGAAGTGAATCACACAGCTGCTGGGACACAACAAAAGGCCACTGACAGGGCCTGAAACTGAAGGCTTCCTCCAACAAAACTATAAGTTATACTGTAGATTAAAAAAAGACCTGCTTTGGTGGACTGATATGTCCTGAAAATCTAGGAAACAAGAAGTGCAACAACAGTTCATGTTATGTGTGAAATTCTGTGTTTTCACCCCGATCGATGTGGTAGATTAAAACACGCACATGCACGTCATAACGCAATGTTTTAACAGACCACTGTGCATCAGCCACAGTTGAAATCCTAAATGTGCCATATTTAGCTGATGGGCTACTTGTGTTAGTCAGCACAGAGACCGTCTCTGATCAGGTGTCTGCCAGTCCGCCTCCCTGCTGTTGGCCATGGTTCTAATGACAGCTAAAAGAAAATTGTGGAGCAAAATGTCTGTCTTTAGGTGAGTTTTTGGTAGGATTGGACATGATTGGAAAATGTAATACAGTGAGAACGTTTTTAAACGTTGCGATACCTTTCAAAGCTTTCCGATGCCTTAAAACTGACAGTGATACACATCTGTACCGTGCCGTCAGCTATAATTGTTTTGTTGTGTCAGCCTGCCTCCCTGCCGTTAGCCACGGCTCTGGCGACAGCGAGAAGGCAGAGAGCTGGGGACACAAGGACAGAGCAGCACTGTTGGTACTCACCCTGCGCGATTCATCCTCTTTGCAGTCCTTGATCTTCTCATCAAAGAGCTGTGTGAGAGCGAGAGAGAACAAATGGAAAGAAAGATATGGAATACGAGCTGAGGTGGGTATGCAGTCATATGAGTGACTGAAAGAAGGTGCAGAAGGTGGATCTTTTCAGATGGTGTGGCTTGAGATAAGGTGGTGGCAAGTAGTGAGCTATTCTCACCAAGGAAGGAGACTCACTAGCAAAGTATTCACTTTGCTTTTCTGAGAAGTATGAAAATTAATGTACTGCTAGTTCTTTAAACCAGTGTTTCCCAACTCTGGTCCTCGGGGCACAGAGCACTGCTGGTTTTCATTTCAGCCATCTAGTCAGGTAAGGATTTACACCTGGGACGCCAGGTGAATGCAATTAACTACCTGGTAGGAGAGAAAACCAGCAGTGCTCTGTGCCCCGAGGACCAGGGTTGGGAAACACTGGTTTAAACAATTGGACATTTGTTTTACAACATCATATCATACATCATTTTTGTTAGAGAGTGGACAGTGGAAATAGACAGTCAGATTCAAACACAAGATGTCACAAGTATATGACATGTACCTTACCAACTAAGCCACCTGTAAATCTACAGGTTTGAGGCAGAACATTTTTTCTTACATTTTCAATAAATGTCACTGATCTGTGTGGAAATATTTTCATGCGTTACCTCCAGCACTTTAGCCAAATACAACCAAGCGAGCGGCAGATATCCTACATTTCTCATATGAAAGCTTGAAAAATTCCTGACGAGAAGATGGCACTATAAGAGAGGTGTATCTACACAGCATCTTACCTTTAGCTGGTCAATCAGAATCTGTAAGTAGGCATCAGCTTCAGCTAGCTTCTTGTCAAAGTCTTGGACACTCGGGACAAATCCTATCTCTGCCTCCTGAGGACGGAGAGAAACAAACACACAACAGAACATTAGTACAGTTCTGCATGTACAGCGTGTATTAAAATCAAAGATAACCAAATCCAGATCCAAGAAAAAGGCATGCTAGTGTTTACACATTCAAAGTAAAATGTGCAGACGTCATGTATTCACATATAAGCCATTCATAAAAAGAGCTGTTTGTCTGTCACCTCCTGGCCAGATAGGCTTTGTAACCGTTACACAAAATGGTGGACAGAAACATCAACAGTTTAGGAGAATCTTCCAGCAATGCACTGTACCAGGGCAGATATGAATAGTATTGTTTAAACGCTAGCCTACATAAAAGGACAGGTCTGCCTGTCTGCCTTACTAGAGGTCAGCACATTTCAGGTTTCAGCAAAACTGAATCAAGGAACCCAAGGCTAGAGAGAACAGTAGATGGTCTTTACATGAGACACGGGACCCGCCTGTGTGTGTGTGTGTGTGTGTGTGGGTTGAGGTGCGTTCAAGTTCATTCTGTGGTGTTTGTTAATCAGCTTACCTTAAATGCCCCATTAGAAACACACACACACACACACACACACACACACACACACACACACAAACGTTTTCATTACAAAATATCCATTAAAAGGTCATTACTAGGCCATTGGCTGAACAGACGTGACCAGGCATCTGTCTCTATCTGTCTGAGCTCACCCAAGCACCCAGAACAATCCAGCTGGCTTCGACACAAAACCGAAACAGAGAAATGAACACATACACATCTGCAGACACAACTTCCCTTAAAATCACCCAACTTTAATGCCCAGGTCCGTCTGTAGCAGCGGCACTTAGCACTAATCACAATACAATAACGTCTATACATCAAGCCAGACATATCAGTAAATAGAAATAGAAAAGCAGAAAGAGCAATAGTAAAAGTGATACTGCCCTGTTAGCTTAGTAAATCAAACACTCTATTATCAAACCGTTCTGAGTGCTACTGTTGCCTTGGTTTTGCAGCGTCGCAGAGTCATGGTGTGTCCTGAGAAGGAGGGGAGCTTTCTCCCTGCTGAAGTGGATGTCATAGGGATGTGAAGAAAAGCCATAAACAGCCAAACACCATAAACAGCTGCCAGCTAGAGCCTGACTGAAGTTTAAACTATAGAAAACCTACTATCTTTATAGAGCACAAAGTCTGAGTTAGCTCACCAACCATGAAGCCAACAGTAACTGTCCAAACTTCCTCAAAGGATCAAAGGTGCATGGTGCTTTCACTGTCAGTGTGAGTGCAATATATTACTGGCCACTTGGGCGCCTGAGCACAAATCAAATAAACAAACAAAATGTTTCCGATGTAGATACGAATGTCTTCCTCTATGTGTGTGTGTACGCATGTGTACGCACGGAGAGAGCTGCACAGATTAAAGGTTATCGCTAACAAACTGCAGACGTCCTGGTGACTCAGTTTGGCCTACTTCAGCCAACCCCATCTGAAGACAAAGATACGGTGGGAATCAAATTAATAACAATAGCGCTTGCTGTAGATTCCTATATCCTCATCAACCCTTTTCCCAGGCAGGGATATGCATAGTCATTGTAATACAGGCTAGCTACATCCAGAGGATTATATTACCCCCGTCAGTAGCAGGACAGGTTTTCACACTACACTATGAAAAAACACTTAAATGTATCAGGAAGGTGCTGCTGTTAAGAGCATTAGATCATAATCCAACTTTAATTCAGTATGGTCACAAGAATCATGACAAATACATTTACTTGAAGCCGCTCACACAGCAGTTAACAAAGCTGTATTGACAGAAAGCATAGCATAGCATACTGTTCCCAAATCCGCAATACACAACCGAACATCTTTGTGTCTATAAAGGACTGAAGAGAAACTATGATTAAATAGACCCATACATCACAGAGGGATAATGCAATTGACAAGGTGAACCACATACTGAAGTGTTTTTCAGTGTGACCAGATAAGCTTGGAAACAGAGTCAGAAGCAGGTGGTTGGTTTATAAACAGCCGCTCTACCAAAGCTACTACCACAGTACTCACTTCTTTACTGTTCCCGAAATATTCCAAGCCAAAGAACTTAGTCTGTCTGCACCTCTACTCCCAGTCATTCCCACTTGAAAGCCACTCGTGTGTGTCGGGGGCATAGTGGGAAGAGCAGCTTGCAACGTCTCACACACCCACCACAGACCCTACAAACAACAGTGCCCTCCCACTCCCCTCCCTTTTCCATTTGTCTTTCCATGCGGTGTGACCCAGTTTGGAACTGCAGACGCTGAGCTCCCCTTGGTGCAGTGGCGTATGCAAGTGTGTGTGCGCGCGTGCCGTGTATGTGTGTTTTACTTACTGGATGCCTCGCTCTGATGGACATGCCTCGTCAAGCCCTTACCGTCTCCCTCACCAGGCCAAACCCCTGGCCTGACACACGATCTGTCCTCTTTCTCTGCCTCTGTTATTCTGTTGTTCCCTCTCTACAGCAACAAATCTCCTGCTCTCTGCTGGACTTAATGTTCTCTCTCCCGCCTCCTCCAGAAGCAGACAACAACGCCCTCCTCTTGCTCTCTCTGCAGTCTGCTGATATAAACCACAGCAGCATTCAGACTGTGCGCTAGCTGGGCAGCTAGTCTGGCTACAGTATATCCTTCAGCAGCAGTATTAGCTGAGCGTCAGTATGAGGGCAGACAGAGCAGAGTTAATCCTGGACCCTCCCCTGGCAGGAAATGCACACTTCCTCCCACGCAGGCAGAAAAAATAAAGCAGCAGCCAGTGCTGAGAGAGACAAGCACTAACGGCTACTCTGATTGGCTGAAGCAGTTTGGTTGATCGAGCAAGCAGGTCTCTGATTGGGTACAGTTGGGTCATATGATGCTATCACAGCAGCGTGCTAACACTGTGTGTGTGTGTGTGTGTGTGTGTGTGTGTGCGCGCACACACGACACTCATGTAATTACAAGCAAGCAGGCACACGCAGCCTGTCAGAAGGATTTGCTACAGAGAGAGGGAAGGTAAGGCAAAGAGGGAGGGAGGGAGACCAAATAATCATACATGTCAAGGGGAAAAAGAGAAGGAGGAGATGGGAGGAAAGAGCTACATGTAGAAGGGATGATGGGAGGGAGGCTTGGTTTAGAGAAGGGGAGCAGAGCAGAAGGTAGGCTAGAGACAAACAACTGGAGGGCAAGAGAATCACCTGAGACACTCAGTCACAACACCCATAAAGCATAGAAACACAAACAGCAAGGAGACAAAACAGCAGGCATGCTACTGCTGTCAACAACTGTACAGATCAGCTGTAAACCAAGTGGAAGGAAATGGGTACTAAATCAAGTAGACATCAGTGACATGCACTGGTCTCCATCACCACTAACATCCTCCCTTTTTACTGCCCCTCTGCTGCAGTGGCCAGAGAGGGACACTCATGTTACCAGATTCATTTCCTTTTAAATGTAAATGACTCATTTTGACCCTTCATTGCTGTGCTGACTAATAGCCAATGAAATCAGGCACAAGTAAGACACGCAAACCTACAAAGTGGTGATATCAAGATGCAAATCCTTATAATGCTGTCATCATATGGTGATGTAGTTCATAAAACTGATGATTTCTATTTTGGGGTATAATAAACGGATAATGATATCCAAGTAATGTATATTTCAGTTAGTCATCCAAACATGCTCACCGAGTGAATCTATTATACATTAACATCTAGTTGACTATCCACACGTAGGGCTGTTCGATATGACAATATATATTGTGGGATGATAGAAAAATGTCTATCGGTAGATAGTTTCGTCTATTGTCTCTATCGCCATTGCCGCAAAAAAGCAGCAGAACTGATTTAAGGCCATATTTTATTTTACATCATTCTCGACCCCGCTTTACGTTCTCTACATGTGGACTGGAATAACAAACAAACACAGAGCAGCGTGACACAGAACAAAACTCTATTGCATTTTTGAACTGCCTGTTAAACAACAGTTTTCAGTCGCGCTAATTATTCCACTGATTTACAACCAGAAAAACTTTTTGTGATGGATCATCAGCTCTTATCAAGAGTGTGGCTCTGTATGTAATCTGGATTGCTTAGCTCCCCTTTATTTGACCAAACTCTATGAGAGAATAATAAGAAAAAAAGGCAATAAATTCCTGTTTCGTCCAACATATTTTGAATAGAACAATCAAATTTAGTATTTCTTGAGGACCAAAAATGAGGCACGTAGTGTTGGGTAAAAAAACGTTTCTGATTCAAATCGATCATTTAAATGATCTGATATCGATTAATAAAATCCTGAGATCTATCTTTTAATATATACCTTTTCCCGTCGATGCGTGAAGCTTTAACCCTGTTAATCTCACGTGGCCAGCCACTTAACAGGTTTACGCCATTTCTGCCACATTTGTTTACAAGCGTGGTAACAAATGAGTATAAAGCCACAGAGAATATAGACTTGGAATCTTACCTAAATAAATATGGAGAAATCTTGAGTGTTTCAAGGAGCAGTAATTGTCATATACAGTAAACATTTAACAAGCAATGTTACTAAGAGAGTTACGGTTATACAGAGACATGTGTAGAGTAGACCGGGATACGGACTGAGAGAGAGTTAACGTGTTGTGCCTAGTTACTAAGTGTTTAAATAAAAGCCATTGTTGGGATAAAAGCCTCCATCATCCTTTTACAGTAACCATTGAGGGTGCGGCTAAATTACGAAAAGACTATCCACTAGGGATGGGCGGATCGAAACTGGTATCGATACTCGCATACTACTCATTTGGTATTGATTCCTTTTGAAAAGTATCAATTTCAAAGTTATTTTTAATCCAAAATGTGGTTGCGTCACTCAAGCATCATAGTTCTCACTACGAGGTGGGAAACTTTCCAGTTCCCAGGTGTCTTGAGAAAGCAGTCATGAAGGGGCTTTAGTTTCATGGACTTTACAGTTTACAATGGCCAGGTTTTAAGACTGTTTTTCCAACATGTTCCAAAAAAAACTAACTGATCTTATGCTATTTTCAAAGGCAATTCAGAGCTTTTTTCAATTTCTGATTGTTGGTTTACTTTTACTTATTAATTAATATATGGTTTATCTCTTTTGGTAATTTCTCTTCTGATACACTGTTGTGTGTGTTGGTCATGTTAAATAAAAAGTACATTAATGTAACTGCTTTGGAGTCAGTTCTTAATGTAAACATTAATATTTTAAAGCACCAGGTTGTACAATTTACAGCATTAGTTCTCCGAGTAGCAAAATTGGTATTGTAACTAATATTCCTAACCAAATAGATATTTAATCGAAACCTTGTGAATCGGAATCTAATTGATTCGGTGGCGATACCCAGCCCTAGAGGCATGTGGTTATTTTGTATAGACAAATTTGTACTATATTGGGATATATATATCGATATATATCGTTATTAGGATATTAGGATTTTGTCCATATCTCACAGCCCTACACACATGTATATGTGGGGGCGGCAGTAGCTCAGGAGGTAGAGTTCCCGCCCCGCAACCGCAAGGTTGGCGGTTCGAGTCCAGGTCCTGGGAAAAAAATCTGCCGTAGTGTCTTGAACAAGACACCTAACCCCAAATTGCTCCTGTTGAGCAGGCTGGTGCCTTGCATGGTTACCTTTGCCAACGGTATGATATGTAAGTCGCTTTGGATAAAAGCGTCTGCTAAATGCTGTAATGTAATATATGCTTCAGGTACTCTAGAGAATAGTATGTTTGCATAGGAAAATAGATGGTAAATAGTAAGACTACTAGCATAGATGTTGACATAAGCACTAGCCTACACAACCAATGAAACGACATCGATGTACCTAAAAGGTCTTGCATGCAACAACATGCAATCTGTTCCTCTACTCTGCTTCCTTAAAACAGAACAATTAGATACACTATAATGGATCATACACACAAGTGCAGGATTAGTGTACTTACCCTGAGTTGGAGGGTGTGACGGAGGATAGTTCCCTCTAAGGCATGGATCCACTTCTCCCGCTCGTCTGCATCTCGGGCTGAGGGCAGAGGCACGCAAACAAACCCAGTGAGCCATGTTTTCCATACAGACACCGTCAGCAGCATTACTCTTCTGAAATTACACTAATGCTGGGCCAAACAGCGACAGAACCTGTGTATTCATCTAGACAAGATAGTTTGCTTCCACACTAATTAGCCTATTTAAATTCCCTGGGTTCTGGCTAATCTGATATTCAGGGATCAGTTTCGGTCTTCTGTGACCATCATAAAAACCATCATCAGGGCAAATGAGTTAAAAACCCTTTAGACTGGTGAGGCAGTTTTGGTAAGATGGCCTGGTTCTTAACGTAGGGCCTCACAGGTTGGTGTGTTAGACAGGCCAAGGCAAGGCATAGCTGAGCTGGGCTGCACCCTCAGAGCAAAGACAGAGAACAAACACAGGCTGCCACTGACATTAAACAGTGATCAGACCAGAGGCCCTCGACACGTACAGCACACAGACAGACTGGAAAAGGCACGCGTACACTTCTCAATGCTATGAGACAGACAAGCTTTTCTGAATTTGAATCCATCCAGTTGGGTTGTAGCGGATGCAGATGCTATACATGAGCTGTATATTTAACGTTTTTAGATTCTTGAAAAGAAAGTAGCTTTACTCCCAATTTAGTTTACATGTGGATAATACACATGTATTACAAAGTGGATGACAGGCACCAATAGTCAGAAAAGGAAAAAGAAAGACTATAAACTGTCTATAACTGCGAGTAAAAAAAACTCAATAAGCTATGCCATTGAATTAGCTGGCAAACTGTGTCCTGTGCAAGTGTCATTTTTAATTGACTTGGGAATAGACAGTATGGTAGAAGAATGGCTGGGCTAGCAGAGGCTGAGCAGCGCTACAGTAGAAAAGCTTTTAAAGACATTAAAGGCAGCCGGGGTTCATGCAAATCCACTCAGACCCTCTCACTTTCCTCTCAGCCACATGGACTCTGCAGAGGAACAGATTACTGCAGCTAATGTTGTTTAGGTCTATTCATGACAGAATATAGGTACCGGTAGTAACAGAGCTATTCAACAAAAACAAATAAAGCCGCAAGGCTGTACGCACCTCAAAGACTTGTGCTGCAAGTCTTATCTTTGTCCTGGTCTGTGGATCACATGCATGGCCTATTTATTTTCTGAGGTAGGTGTGAGAAAATAGGCAGCTATGTCCCATGTCCTCATGAAAATTACTGTGCTGAACAAACCTATAGAGTTGTCTATGTCAGTAAGTCAAAACAGACAGCCAGTCACATGAGAAGGACACACTGGAAGTCCTGACAGCGGCCATCATCTGCCCTGACCTCTTTTAGCAATCTGGAACGGACATCAGAGCTGCATTCAAAGTCTGCAAGCTTTTTTGTCTTGTAAACTTGTCCTTGTTTTGATGCAGCAATAAGGAAGGAGGACATGGGAAAGTTATAGGACAAGATAAGGATAGAATTTAAGACAATCTGAGCACAGCCTAGTGCACACACCCAGAAGTTGCTGACGAAGAGGACACAGACTAGTAATCATATAGTAATCACGTGAAAAAAGGACCAGATCAGGAATGTGGTTTTTCTAAGGGTTTAACATATTTGGAATATGTTTCTCTCTTTCATTTTTATAATGAGATTACAATTTTCCTGCTTTTTTGTGTTCTTGATCACAAGTCATTAAGTTATAGTTTATTCTCCTCTAAATCCGCACAAACCTGACATTAACAATGCACTCTGGAGTTTTATGATGCAGTTTCAACCCCATAACACTGTAACACAGTCTCACAGCCCAGCCTCTAAGTAGTGTCCTAACAGAGGAAAGTGTGCCGACTAACCCTATTAGGTTCTAACGCTGCTTATGGGAAGCAGAGAGGTACAGCAAGGCCATTAAGGGAACACACACACATAAAGGTAACTCACACAAATAAAGTCCTCTGTCAGCCTCATGTGCAGGGTGGGGACTTAACACCAGACACCAGCCAAATACTGGTACATTTGGTTCTGGCGGCTTGATGTTGATTTTATCTTTAGTTTTTATTTACTCCTTTGCAAAGCGCTTTGTGACTGTGCTTTGAAACGTGCTGTAAAAAATAAAGATCATTATTGCGTAATTATTACTTTAGCAAGTAACCAACCAGACTCAGTTCTACTCCACTGTGGCTGGAGTTTCCTGCCCTGCTTACGTGAACCTCCAGATACTGTCAGTCCCTAATTTACATCCTCCTGACTAGGGCTGCTCGATATGACGATATATATCGTGGGACGATAGAAAAATGTCTATCGTAGATATTTTCCTCTATCGTTTATATAGCTATTGTCACTAAAAAAGCAGCAGGCCTGCTTTACGTCAGTATTTTACGTCATTCCCGACCCCACTTAATGTTCTCTACACAGACGTCCTGTTTCCCAGAGGACCGATGATAGCCAACGGTCTAAGGGAAGCGCTCCAGTCATGGGGATTCAACATGTCTGTGTAACCAGGATAATGCGACTAACGTCAGTGCACTGGTACTGAATGACTGGACACGGCTACAGTGTTTTGGCCATAGTCTTCAACTAGCCATTGGTGAGAGTCTTAACACAATATAAAACTGTATTTCAATGTTAAATATAATAATAATAATAGCAATGTTAATAATTAATATAAATAAATACTACATGTACAGAAAACGTACTATATCATGATATATATCGTCATCGGGATATGAACTTACCCATATCGTGATAGAAGATCTTGTCCATATCGAGCAGCCCTACTCCTGACTGTAGTGGAATTAATCTTTGTTAACCTCAATGTCAAACTTCAGCCCCTTTTTCATTATCAGTCTGATGGGTGAAGTGGGGTCTCTAATGTACATGAGTGAAGCTACTGGAAGCAACAATGGAAGCACATATGAGTTTTATGGAAAGGTTTTTTGACAATGTCACACTGGCTGCTGGACAGGAAGTGACAACACAGACAAAGATACAGAGGATAATGGTACTAATAGCCCCATGAAACATGTAAAAGCGAGCACACACCAAACAAACACAGACATGGATACTTAGTTTCCATATCCCAACAAACAGACCTAGACTAAGCCAACAGCACCAGTGGTGTATCTCTAACTAGATGATTCCATCTCTGTGATCAGGGTATCCATCACATACATTTCCCCCTTCACAATGCCCTGCCTCTTGCCATACTGCTGCTCCTTTCTCCCAAAGGGCCATGTGAATTATTTATCCTTCCCCTCTTCCTCCTCCTCCCGCCATCTTCAGACAAACGGATGGAGTGGGCGGTGGGCTGCTCTGATGCAGTGTACAAGCAGCTGTCAATACTATGAAGTTTTGAGGCAATACGTGATCTCACAGTTCAATGTAGTACTAATTTGATGTCGCTCTAGATAAGCTAAATCTAAAAGCCCAAAATGTAAATCCTCCCTTAAGGATTTCATGACACAGTAGTGGCCGGTCACTGTCAATGCTACTATCCATAATTTGGATTGACTGATTCACAAGTGAGTGTAGTAACAACTGTTGGGGACAACCTTGTAAGTAAAAACACAGGACAAGATGCTGTCCTGAGGGAAAGGAGTGGTGGAAAATGGTGAGAAAGTAGAAAAGGGAAGAGAGAATACAGTGCAGGTGTCTTCTGCTCTGGGAAGATGAGAAGAGGGCGAGAGCATGAAGGGCTCTCTCATCCGGGGTCTGATGTGCCAGGTAGGCCAGAGGGTCTGGCAGAGAGGGAGGAGGAGACAAGAGATTGATAGCTACTATAGATAAGGAGGAGGAGCAGAGAGGAGGCGAGTGAGAGAAGACAGAGGTACGAGGAAAAGGGGAAGCTAAAGGGATCTCAGGCAACTCTGATGCACGGCCGGGGGAGAGGGGCTGATGAATAATGGATGCTTCTCTAAATAGAAAGACAGTACAGTACAGAGCTGCACCCCAGGCTAGCTCAGTGGCCAGCCAGCCCAGAACTATACTTCACCTCAAGTGTTGGTTACAGGGTGGCCTAGTGGTTAGAGATTGTCCCGTGACAGACAGTCCCCTGGCCAAATCCCTGAAAAAACTAACTGCAAGTGGATCTGGATATCAGCTAAATGCCAAAATTGTAAGTAATGACTAGTCCCATTCATAATCCCTCTTATAACCTACTGCACACCCATTTGGTGGATGCTCTTTTCTCCAAAGCACCTTATAGTACTATGGGTGCATACATTTATTTGTATGAGTGGCCCCTGTGGGAATCAAACCCCTAACCTTGACAGTGTTGGTGCCATGCTCTATAGACTGCACCAAAATAAATCACAAAGAGTCCATACCTTAATCACCAGCCCATACAGAATGGCACATGTGCACATGTACGCACATCCAACAGACAGACACACACACAGAAACACCACTGTGATAAGTGTGTAACACCCACAGACCAGGACCATGTCACAGCATCAGAGAAATCTCATCTCCCAAACATCTGGTGCCTCCCTTGATATCTAGGATAACGTGTGATGTATTCAGTGTCTCATGTTTAGGACATATTTTACTGCTTTTCTGCCTGCTTCTAGAGTGGTGATACAGGCAACAGTACAGCAGTCCTCTGTATCTGGACAGCAGATGTGTCTTACAACGGCAGAGAGACTAGAATGATGATCCCGTTATTTTCTGTCACAAATTGGATTGATAAAAATAGAGTATCATTTACATGTATTGCTGATGTTCTGCTGTCCTGGCTTTGGTCTAGAAGTCTGTCAGTGATGCATTTTTTCAAGTTAACTCAGATGACATCCACCGACGACCAAACAAATAGAATAAATAATTGAAGGAATGCACCTTTAACTCGCGGAACATTACAACTGATGCCAAGCACAGATTTACAGTGGCATAGAACATTCCAGAATTAATGAAGACTGTAACCTTTGAATTGGCTGACATCATTCACTGACATCAAACACAACGGTATTACAATGTGCATACAATTACCCCCGTCCTGAGGATGTCTGGACAGAATTAACCGTTAAGATTACATTCATGTTTAGCATAACTAGCAAAACCACGGCATTTCCTAACAGCATCAATGAAGAACAAGGACAAACAACCACAACAATAAACATCCTTTCCCAAAACCACACCTATCCAGTAAAATACACTCGACTGATACCGTACACACGCATCACTCTGTCATAACGCCTTACAGCTGATGGCTACAAAATAGTCTATTTAGCACTACTCCGAACTGTCCTTGAAGCTGAATTAACAACCCGAAACACCCCAGCGCCAGAGAAACACCCCCCTCACCCACAGTACATCCCAGAAAACAAACAACGCCTCCATTCCACCTTGTCCTCCATCCTGACCGCCGAGCCCAGGACTGGCATGCACGACGTGCATCGTTGTCTCCTTACCCTTCCTTTTGTAGAACCACAGTATACAGCATCGGAACACAGACATGGGAGACGGCATGGAGGAGGTGAGAGGGCCAGGGGGCCCATGGACAGTGGCCGGTGACCGGAGCAGGTGGTAGTGAGGGGTGCCGGTAGTGACGGAGTGGGGTGGGGGTGGGGGTGATGGATACAAATGGACAGATGGAAGGACAGAGGTGAGAAAAAGAAGTGGTGGAGGTTAATCAAAGACCTGGCGGAGTGAAAGAGAGAAGGGGGTCTGCGGTGGACTGGACGGGACTGGGCAGCTCCCTGTCAAAAGGGGGAGGGTTGGCGGGAAGGGAGGCGAGGGTGTTCTGGGTGAAAGCCAATCCTGTCCCTGTGGAGTGACTGGTTGTCAGATAGTGAGCGGTGGCGGTGTAGCGAAGTGGCAGCAACCAGAAGAGAGCTCAGCTCCTAGCTCAGCTGTATTCCCTTGTTATTCCCAGAGGTCCAGCTGCAGAGAAACACAAGCAGCAATCTTCCTCCTCAGCCACGGTCGAGGGGACAAGAAAAAATAAAAACAATTTAAAAGCCTTGTTTGCTCGTTCTAGTCCACAGAAACCTCCCTCACCTGCAGTGGAACAAATCGTATTAATCTACAGCATGTGTCTGTCTAACTCCACAAAGCTACAAGTGACAGACACGCTGCTGGTGAAAACGACAGCTTCCTGTGGAACCTGAGAACAAGCTCAGATGTACACAGCACGCCTTGGCACTCCGTGTGTATGCCTGTGTGCATGTGTTTCCTGGCATTAGGGCTGAACAAGCCACCTCTTTAAAAGGCAGGGAGGGGAAAATGGTGTGTGTGAGAGAGAGAGAGAGCGCACAAGAGAGCGAGAGAGCACGTGAGCAGCGGTAATGGATGCACAAGAGAAGACAGAGAGAAAGACAGCCAAGGCCATCAACAGAGGAAGGTGAGAGACTGATTGCATGAGAAAAATTGATAAAATAAATAAATAAAATAACAAAAACAAGAAGAGGGACATCTCACCTTGAAAATGGAAAGTCTTCTGGTCCACAGTGATGGTGAATGTGCTGTCGTCCTCGTCATCAATGCCGATAACAGCTCCCTGGAAATTCAGACGGGGAGAAAGGGAAAGAAAGAGAGAAAGAAAAGAGAAAGAGAGGGGGAAGGACAAAGGAAAAAAAAACAGGAGCAGGCAGTCAGAGGGACACGTCATACTCCACTATCCATTTCTCGTGTTATCCTTCTACTCTCCACATGTTCCTCCACTCCCTGCCTTGATCTCACTATGTCTCTCTTGTAAATTACCCTTCCGTCTGTCTCACTCTCTCCCCTTCAAGTGCTCCATTTCTTCTTGCTCTCTTCCTTTACCATCGCTTTCGCACACACTCTCACATACAAGTGCAGCCTTTTGGAACTCGGGAGAGAAGAAGGGAGGGGGAGGAGGTGGGATTTGGGACAGGGAAGGAGGAGAAAGGCAGGGAAGGGTGGAGAGAAACAGACAGTGGGGACCAGCAGCTAGCGACGAACAGGAGAGAAAACACTGCAGAGCAATGGCTTGCTGTCTAGCTGCGGCAATAGCACCTAGCAACAGAGGCACGGTGTGTGACTCAAACCTGCCTAATAAAGCCAACCTGCAAATAAGGTTAACAATACAGAGATAGGTCATCCTTACCCTGAAGTTGAGCAATAAGACCATGGCCACGCTATGGAATTGTTTGTGTGTTCATGATAATAATTTTTCATGGGTGTATGTTTTTATGAGCACCTAACCTAAGACAAGTTTCTATCATTATGTGATAGACAATAACGTTTTTTCAATCTTGAATCTATGAGATGAGAAATTGAGTTGCCTAAGCTACTTTGGAGAAGGCAACATTTAGATTACCCTGAAATGGCTCATTTGAAATGGCAGATGACAATAATCCCACAACAACCCAAACAACCAGTGTAAGACTAAAACAGTATAAGTTAGGGCTACACTGATAATCACAATAATATCCATCCACAACATAGACTGTAGCAATTTCCAAATTACAACCTTAGAGGGAAAGGTATTTTTGACGGCTTCCTAAACAAGGTATGTGCTGTGCAGAATTCCTGGTCTGCAAATTAGGTATATATTGGTGGAAATCTTCCCCTTTATTCAAACTGTGCAAATGTAAGTCTTAGCGTGTAATTTTCTCCCTTTGACAACATGTTTTGGACATTGAGTATTAAAAAATATATTTAAAAAAGCTGTGTCCACATGCATTCATAGGGGGAAAAAGTCTAAATGTGACTTTTATTTCGATATTGTGCAGTCTTAAAGTAGGTAACAAAACATTTCTGACATTATATTCTACCTAACATTAGTCAACAGCAAAATCTTCCACTGCCTTCACAACCACAACAGACAAATAATGAGGTGAGAAACATCATCTCCTTGATTTCATAATCAATCATCTTACGAATACAAAAAACTAAAAACAGGTATGCTTGAATGTACGGTAGCTGAAAAAACACAATGAGCATTCTCTCACTCATTTACTTAATATGAGAGACAGTTTGCATGTCGCTAGCAGGAACAGGTTCAGGCCTGGAAATGCTGCTCTAAATTCAGAATAACTGCCAAGGGCCTAAAGGTTAACAACGTGCGCTGCAAAAATGGGGATTTGGATGAGTACGAAATACAAACTAGAGGACTCAAGTCCAACTCCACTACCGATTTCAGGAAAACATGAGGACAGATTAAAAAAGGCACACAAACCAAAAGTGGGCTTTTTTTTTTTTTTTTTTGAGATCTCTGAAGAAAACAGAAAACAAAAATAACTGAACAAGGATCAAACATATCAACGTCTCTCAGTAGCCGTGTGGCTTTCCAGTGGCCACTGGATATGGCGGACAACTCTGAGTCTTTAAGACCAACACATGCTTCGGTTTGTGTTCACCATCAACTCACACACATTAACAACCTACACCTTGTGATGACATCTGAAGTCGTCACCCACCCACATTAAAACATATATACACAGGACAGGCAAAGAGCCCTTTGTTATGATTTGTTTAAATACACGACTAAACAGATTTTTACCGCTAAATCCCACACCCATCACACAAACTTCCAGTAGCTCAAAATAGTTTAGGAGGTAGAAAGGAGCTAGTAGCCAGAGGTGTGAACACCGCAGAAGCCCTGAAAGCCTCAAAGTAAACCCAACTGCAGCCTGGACAAATGATACACACTAGTTCACCTCACAACACCTGACTTGAGTGTGGAGAAGAGACAAATGTGTTTTTATCACAGGCCTACAGCAGCTACGTGATGTTGACCGAACTTTAGGCCTAGCCTTCTATTAGCTTCTCTCTGGTCATGTGCAATCGCATGCCCTCGTCCCCTTGCAGGATAACCATTAGATGTGGTGCTATTTTATTTTTAAGAGAGGATAGCTTGTTGCTTCATTACGAAAGTAGACATAGTCCCTTGTCCGCATGATGCTTAGCAGTTATGCCAATGTGAGATCATGAGAAGTGGAACAAATCGGACCATCAAATGTGAAGTGCCCCAATTCAAGGAATCCTACTGCATTAAGAATTATACATTTTTTGTCACAGCCTTTCCCTTCCCCTCCTGGTAGAAGTAATAAAACAGATGGTAATGCAATTGCTGCCATCTAGTGGACATACTTTAATGCTGAAACCCCATTGCAAGTGCGAATACCTTTACTGGAATACATGAAAAAGTGGAGCACTAGGGTTGGGAAAATGGCTGCAGGAAAATCTTCACACCCGTTGAACTAGGCCGACAAATCAGGATATTAGCATGGCTATTACCTTCCTGCATACCTGAAGCAATTGTGACAAAAGACTCTTTCACCCTGACCAAACAGATGAAAACTGTGCCACATTGCTTATACAAACTACCAGCCTTTCACGGGTCAAAGCAAGCCTGGCCCATCAGAGATCACAGAGATGTGCAGCATGCCTTGAATATTTGGAAACTATTCCAAATACTTTGGAAAGCAGGCCAACAACTCAGCACTGTTACAGCTAGTACCACAGAGAATATGCATTTCATTTATCAACAACATCTGTCAGGACCAGGACAGCCCCAATCCTGCACATCTTACCCTGAGTCGCACACAGCCTCTTCTGGATCCTCGCATCATCTTGTCCTTTGACTGCAAGGCAATAACAGAACAAACCAGGGGTTAAAACGGTGAACGCAGGATAGACATAGCCACGGTTCAGTATGACATATATGCTTAAGCCTATGCTGAATGACGCTAGGGAGAAATCTAACAGTACACATATCATGTACACGTGCAGCCAGCCGTTGTTAAATTAGGGACATTTAACACAGTATTATGTATTAGGCTAAACATAAACGAGCCTCGCTGTCATGTCTTTCCTGTATTGCATCAGACTATTAGTATCAATGAGCAATTTGAGCCAACTATACAGTCACCCTTCTTAACCTGTGCTCTGTTTACATGTAGCAGAGTTAAGAAATATACCAGTTATAAAAAACATCAACCCTAAAACGTATACGAAGGTGGACTCAAATCTAGAAATGACACAGGAGCAAAAGGGGGGTTTCCCCTGGAAAGTAACTGGAAAGTCATCCTGCCTAAACTACCTAACGTCCTAACTGTTTTCACAGCCTAGGCCGGTTATCAGTGTTTCTGTAAAATAAATAGTAACACGTCCTGCCTGAGCTTGGCTATGGTGGGCTACAAGGTGCCAAAGACGACGAGGGCAGAAGATGACATGACGTTAATGCTTTGTTTTGACAGTTCGAACACGTATGACCTGTTTGCGTTACTAAGGCGGTAAGCTGAGCGGTGATACGATGATTGTCTGGTTCACACTCGACAGCATAAATCAGTGCACGATGTATTAATTGTCCAGGCAAACTAGCAACCAGTCTCCTTCCGTGCTGCCATGTTAGCTAGCAAAACAAGCGAGCATAGATCTCCACTCCAGTTTCGGATTGCTATTTAAGTATACTGGGGACAAATGCAGACTCTCCAAAACAGGGAAGTGTTTAATAAACCGTACACACTTCCGGCTCCATCATTCAATACAGCAAACTATTTACAACAAAGGGGTCGAAAGGTCTCCGACAGTGTTGATGCTATGATCTTTGCTACTAGCTTTGCTAGCTAGATTACTCTGGATTTTTGACTCTAGGAAGTGGAGAGAATACTGTCACTCGATTCGTCAGTTGGTCCTCGGGCATCGTTACGATTGGTCAATAGGCCAAAAACGCCCGCCCGTTTCTGCCAGCTGAGACTCCCAACTCCAGTAGGCCCTTATATCCCACTTAGGTTTGACAACCAGTGGCAACTTCTACAGTCTCTTCCCTTGCACTTAACCAGTTGAGCGACTACAACCCGAACCAGGACACATTACATACCGTGTAGTATGAGAGCAAGCCGGCATTGTAGTCCAAAACAAACCAACGATACTGCCAACCTTTCATGACGTTAGTCCACTTGCTTAGCGGCCCCTCCATGATGGACGCCATCTTTACAATAGGCTACGAGTGGGGAGGAGTCGGATATGATGCGGCCAGGCGTCACGGGCGGGATGCTGCTGATCCAGCTGGTGATGCCCCATTCCAGAGATTCCTTATTGTCAACTTCCTTCAATTGCACATATATTTAGAGAGCAGAACTGCACAATGACTTGTGTTAAGGGTCAACTTGAGGATTTCCTAATGTGCCTTGCCTGAAACTCAGTTCTAATCAACACTGACTCAGGTTTCCCCAACACCTCTATCAAGCTGCACTGTACTTCAATCTTCTGAAAGTCTACTGAAACTGTTGGCAGGCAGATAAAGGATTCATCAAAAAAGCCACAGTATTCATCAATATCTTTATTATTTACAATATGTTTAACACTGATGAGAACTTCACAGTAATATAACATATGTGAGCTTTAAATTAAAAACAAAAAACACACAAAATATATATTTTGTACAATAAAAAAGTTAATATGTTAACATCTCTGCCATTTTTCATCCCTGTTTAGATTCACATATTCATTTATGGTGTGTGTTTCGGTTCTCATTGCACTCGTACAACTGAAGAAGTGGCCTTTGGTATAATGATGTGTACATACATGTTCTCCAGCACTGTTCTCATCAAACAGGGAGAGGGGGGAAGAAAGATATACACTATAAATACAGGCAGCATAAATAAAGATAACGCAAAAGACTGATCATGAGAATGATATTTGTGGTCAGCTCAAATATTAAATATACCATGGGTTCAGATATCAGATTTGAAGAAAAAGAAAAAAAAACACTGGCACCAAAAATAATTTGATTGAACCATTGATTAAGTTGTACTCCTTAAAACAACAACAAAAGATGGATCTGTCGGTCTTTACGGTAGTCCAAATTAGAAACAAATGTAGCATTGGATTCTGGCTAGTTTCAAGGTCTACCTGCACATATTACATTTCATTGAACTAAGATGAGATGTTTTTTCAGTCTTTAATAAGGCTTGATGTATTTTGGGGGAAACCAGCTCCACAGGAAAGACGCACTAAAAACCAAAAGGTAGCAAGACAGGAAAAGAGGCCAAACTGGTACCAGGCAATTATGAAGAATATCACAGAACGCAAACATTAGAAAAGAAGTGATCAGATTATGAGACAACAGAGCAGCTTGGGCTTAATGCACCAGACTCATATTTGTCATTAGTTGGAGGCAACACTTCATGGAGCAGTTGCACTGACAGTATCTTATGGCCACAAATAAATCACCTAACCAAGTATCCAAACACATCATCTAAGAATACAAATTGCACTTTACTTTTTCAAGTTTGAGTCTGACCATAAACCTCCCAATCATAGAAATGCATGTTGTAGTGACACCTTTCACAATCTCATGGCAAGCATTAGTTATCTGAAAAATCACAACACAGAATGTTTTAATGCTGTAATATTACCGTATCTGTAAATTCTTGCAGTGATAGTGCACTGTACATAAAATATTCGTTGACAAAAAGGCACCAAGAATCATAAGGAAAATATCACTTGATATATCTAGTAGCAAAACAAAAGATAATGACATCTCTTGTTCTTGTGATTTGAGCCTCTCAGCGAGAAGAAAAGAAACAACAGTTTGTTTCACAACATCCAGTTTGGCAAGATATGGGACATTTGACTGAGCAGAGGCACATATGCCGAATGAAGTGGAAATAATGGGCAGGATTCAAAATGTACCACAAAACTAACTGACAAGAACTTATGTCAAGTGTCATCAACAAAGACATTTCTAAAGTGTTATAGACCCATAGTGTTCACACATGGAACTATTTGGATTTGTAGTATTTGGATGCAACATGTGTCAATGAACCAATGTGTCTGAGGCCTTATCCAGTGTACAAGAGAAAAGAAGAAAACAAAACCACAAATGTATGTGAAGATACCCGATATGGAAGCTGAGTGTCGTATGTGTGCATATGCGCGACCGGAACGGCACAAATTGTAGTTTGTAAAATACTATATATTGGCCAAACATGCTCAAAAAACTGAGCAGCTGTTTCAGGAAACCATTTATTACGTCTTAATGTGACCAAAATTGAAACTACGGGCCAATAAATGAAAAAACGAAATGGCACCTTCTTTCTCAACTGAGGAGATTAAAGATTCACGCGGATGGTTCAGAACTGAAGAACAGAAGAATAATACATTCATAAAGCAGATACTCAGATGTGGTTGAATGGGCCTCAGTCTTGCAATAAATCTCCTCAGTCAAAAAAATTGCTCTTTTATGTCGTGACCACACATAAAACTTTGTGTCCTGGATATGAAAGAAATCAAATATTTACATAACATTTTTGTATCTTTCAAAATCGGTCTGTGCTTTTAATAAAAAATGTAAAAAAGAAAAATAAAGAATAATTTAAAATTCAAGTTCATACGTAAAGACATTCTAAAAAGCATTTTTCTTTGAACCAAATAATGTACAAATCGCTCATGTGCTGAAGACGTACTGCAGTTTGTGTGTTGAGAGATCAGTACTGTGTGATTACTGTGAGTAGGTCGCTGTATTTTTGCAGTGTTCATACATTGAAGCATCTGAGGCACTGAGGCCACAACAAGGCTACAGGGAATCCAGCACTGTCCATACTCAGGACACTCATAGAAACACTGTCCCAATTGCACCTCCTCATGCGCTACCCTGTGCCCTGTCCTCACTCTCCTTTTCTACTTTTCAATACACAAGAAGGAAATGTAGTGTGCAAGGATAACTGGACATAAATATTGAAACGCTTTAGGGGATTGGGGATTTCCCCCCATTCATGTGGCTCTGTGTTAAGGTGTGAACGTTAGTCAAGTCACCAGAACAAAGATAGATGCTGTGGATATGATAAAACGCCCCACAGTCTTTTCATTCTGTTTTTAGTAGTTGTGGTGTAAAAACAAAATCGATTCATGTCAAAATTGGAAATGTATCTTTCCTTGTTTAATTTATTTTTGTTTTTCATTCAATGAGCATGTCTTTTTTGGTATTACTGAAAGGTAAACGTTTCATTTGAGCCTATTTACACGCTTGCCAAATGAACACAGCTTTTAATGGATATCTCAATGGTAATCAATAAGTAATCCCTTTCCCTTGTCCAATCTTCCTTCAGCTTTGTAGGGACATATAGGAATGTCACATTCAATACAATTCCTACCGATTTAATTAATTTATAGATTGTCAGACTTTCTAAAACAAGGTGATGACCAGATACCAACAAATCAAGCTTTAGAGTTCTTGGGAGTTTATCCTTCCTTCGAAAAACAATGACGGTCAGCTGCAATCTATGAAATTGAAATGATTTGAGAAACCATCTGCACTGAAAATAAAATGGGGTAGAATTCTGAGCCCCAAAAACCTGGAATCAAATCGAGTTCTGAGGTCGTTGCCGATTCCAATCCTTCAGTTTTAGATTACAATGGCTTTCAAAAATGGCTTTAGGTCCCTCAGTTCCCCAAACACTGAGCAAAATACTGTACTGTAAAACAAAATACTCTCAATGGATGATCCCCATTGATGCGTGACTCACTTTGCTTGATCTTAGTCAGGGAAACAGGCGCCTAGTATTTTCAGTGAAGCTGGGCACAAGCACCATCATTCTTGCTCAGTGTATGACAGACTGACAGATAAACAGAATGAGCTTATACTTTACCTACGTTCTGGGCTGGCTACACACAGCTGATACACTCCACATTCATTTAACAACTTAACAAAGAGGCCTTTATCACAACCAGGTGGAGACTCGGGGCAAAAACATTTCATGGCGTGACTTAAACCACATTTAGTTTGGTATAAACTTTTTTTTTGTATGTACAGGTCAGAGCAACATTCTTGTCCACACTGGCATTTTATAAAACAGTCCCCTGTAAACAATAAAAAGAAACAATTTGTAGTGATTTCTCTGAGGTACTTTAGAGATTCCTCTCATTTCGTCCCCCAAAAAGCTGTCATTAGAACCAGAAATATAAAAAAGGGAATATAAGCGGTCTGTCGGGTGGTTAGGGGTGACTTAGGGTCAGTCTTGTCACAGTGGCTACCTCTGTACTACATCACTAATCTCTTTAATACAGCTGTGCAGGTTGTCCAAGGCAGGGCTAGGCCCCAGACTGCTGAGCCCTCCGCCCCCCGACGACGAGGCCCTCAGTTCCTGCAGGCTGAGCTCCAGCTTCCCCACTGCCTCCCGGAAGGCAAACTTGTTCCTCATCTGAGGGATGCAGTCCACGTAACCTGAGCAGTAGTCGAGCAGCTGGTGGCCAGCGTCCAGCACTTGGCTGCTGGAGGGGCTTTCAGAGCTGGCGTGGAGGGCGCTGCTCAGGCACTCG
>OMOT01087990.1:0-13389 GCA_900312575.1 Acanthochaenus luetkenii | reverse complement strand
GTGTCGCAGCAGGAATGAGGCCCTCCGCCTGAAGAAGAAGATGGAGGGAGACCTCAATGAGATGGAGATCCAGCTAAGCCAGGCCAACAGGCAGGCAGCCGAGGCCCAGAAACAGCTGAAGTCTATTCATGCTCATCTGAAGGTAAATTAAGAAGAAAAAAAACTTTCCTTTGGTGTTTGTAATTCAAAACTGATTATATTCAAGAATGCGGTTATTGTCTTTCCATTAAGGATTCCCAAATTCAGCTGGATGAGTCTCTTCGAACCAATGATGATCTGAAGGAAAACATTGCCATTGTTGAGAGACGCAACAACCTGATGCAAGCTGAACTGGAGGAACTGAGGTCTGCTAGCAGACCTCAGTTCCTCCAGTTCAGCTTGCATCAGGTTGTTGCGTCTCTCAACAATGGCAATGTTTTCCTTCAGATCATCATTGGTTCGAAGAGACTCATCCAGCTGAATTTGGGAATCCTTAATGGAAAGACAATAACCGCATTCTTGAATATAATCAGTTTTGAATTACAAACACCAAAGGAAAGTTTTTTTTCTTCTTAATTTACCTTAGATGAGCATGAACAGACTTCAGCTGTTTCTGGGCCTCGGCTGCCTGCCTGTTGGCCTGGCTTAGCTGGATCTCCATCTCATTGAGGTCTCCCTCCATCTTCTTCTTCAAACGGAGGGCCTCATTCCTGCTGCGAGTCTCTGACTCAAGAGAGGTCTGTAGAGAATCCACAATTCTCTGTTGGTTTCTCTTTGCTTGCTCCATTTCCTCGTCTTTCTCGGCCAGCTTGCGCTCAATATCAGCCTTCACCTGATTGAACTCAAGCTGGGCTCTCAGAATCTTTCCTTCCTCATGCTCCAGTGAGGCCTAGAATGAGAAAAGGAATGTTGACAGTAAGAATATGTAGCTGAATTTCAACAGCATTTCAAAAATTACTGGTACAGTGCATTCAAATACATACGGTCTGTCATTAGTGGGCATAACATACCTCTGCTTCCTCCAGAGCTGCTTGAATCTCAAACTTCTCTTGCTCCAACTGTTTTCGAATCTTTTCAAGCTCATGAATACTCTTTCCACCCTCAGCAATTTGCTCAGTGAGGTCAGATATTTCCTCTGAGGATCAAAGTATAAAACTATATAAATGTCTTCTCACGACAACATGATTTTAATAAGTTATTTAATACGATTAAATGTCCTTGCCTTGTAGATTCTTGTTCTCTCTCTTCAAAGTCTCCAGATGGTCCAGAGATTCTTCATAGGAGTTTTTCAATTTGAAGAGCTCTGTGCTCAGAGACCTGGCCTCCTTCTGGGAGCTCTCCAGCTCTGTTTGAGTCTCCTCATACTTCTGTTTCCACTCTGCCAAGACCTGAAAGATGGTATGTATTTTGAAAAAAGCATTCACCATTTGCCTGCAGTGAACTTATATGTAATAAATCCAACCTTGTCAAAGTTCCTTTGCTTCTTGTCCAGGGCAGCAGCAGCAGCATTAGACCTCTCCACATCCACCATGAGATCTTCAATCTCATTCTGCAGTCTGTGTTTGGTCTTCTCCAGAGAGGAACATTTAGCATTCACTGCTTCAACAGCCTCTTCAGCATCCTGCAGACGCTGAGCCAGCTTCTTTCTATATTATCAATTAATATAATTGTTTAGTTTGGATTGGATTGCTGCAATAGTTTGCAGAATAGTTCAAGTAAGCCTTGATGGAAATGTTATTAGTAGTACTAAAAACAATTAAGATGTGCCACTCACTTGGCTTCCTCCAGTTCCTCGGTCCTCTGGATGGCATCAGTTTCGTACTTGGTTCTCCACTGAGCCACCTCAGAGTTAGCCTTGGACATGCCGCGCTGTAGTTCAGCCTTGGCCTCCTGCTCCTCCTCATACTGCTCCCTCAGCAGGTCACAGTCATGGCGAGAAGACTGCACTGCATGGGCCAGTGCATTCTTGGCCTGAAATTAAAGCATGTCATGATCTCATACGTTCAATATATACCAGATACATTCTTACTGTTATTTGTTTGCTACCTTGACTTCCTCCTCCAGTTGTCTTTTGAGGTCTTCAATCTGTTGAGTGTAGGACTGTTTTCCTCTCGTGAGTTGAGACACCAGGGATTCCTTTTCCTCAAGATGCCGTGCAAGTTCACCTGATTTGATGCAAGATTAAAATGAGCACTTCACAATGTCAAGTCTAAATTCCCTGTCACTGAAATGTTTATGCTTAATAACAGGCATACCATTTTCAGTTTGAAGCTTTGCTTTTTGCATGGTGAAGTCATTGATGGTACGCTGTCCCTCCTCAGCCTTTGTTTTATATTCATTCATCTGGTCTTCCAGAGTCCTGCACATTTTCTCCAAATTACTCTGAAACAGAAAGCATAGTAATACAGTACTGACACAGAAAGCACTGCAGAGGGGTATTGGCATAATAAGTATCAAATTAAACTTAAAGAGTAGACATTGCTTTCATTTATATGCTCTTTAGATTCAGCACAAAAACGTGTAACTGAAAGAATGAATAAATCAACATGAAAAGTAGCTTACTTTTGTCTTCACAACATGTTCCATGCTGCTAACTACATCATCCAGTTCTAGTCTGAGCTCACTCTTCTCCTTCTCCAGTTTCTGCTTGACTCTCTGCAGGTTGTCAATCTGCTCCCCCAGGTCAGCAACACTGTCAGCTTGTTTCTTCCTGAGTGTGGCAGCCGTGGCTTCGTGCTGCAGAGTGGCCTCTTCAAGGTCTCTGCGGAGTTTCTGGAACTCAGCCTCCCTCTTCTTGTTCATCTCAATCTGGGCAACTGTTGCTCCACCAGCCTCCTCCAGCCTCTCACTGATCTCCTCCAGCTCTCTGGCCAAGTCTGCTCTCTGCTTCTCCACCCTGGCTCGGGCAGCTCGCTCTGCCTCAAGCTCCTCTTCCAGCTCTTCAATGCGGGCCTAGACCAAAATCCAGATGAAATACTTCCCAATTGAGGCCTTTCATGTTAAATACTCATACTGTGACCTTACTTAACTTTCATTACCTGCAACTCCTTCAATTTTTTCTGGAGTTGGGCACTCATTGCCTGTTCATCCTCAATTTTGCTATTGAGATGATTCATTTCAAAGTCTTTCCTATGGATGACAAAATATAACATTTAACAGATCATTCTAATATGAAAATGTATGTACTGTATATATATTTACGTGACTTTTTATATTACTTCTTTAGCTTCTCTTCAAGCTGCTGCTTGTCATTTTCCAGGTCCATGACACTCTCTTGGGTCAACTTTAAGTCTCCCTCAAGCTTTCTCTTAGCTCTTTCAAGATCCATACGGACTTTCTTTTCTTGCTCAAGGGACCCTTCAAGCTATGATGGGTGATAAATCACTTTAAAATGTTATCTTGTTATTTATTTTAGATTTTTACAAAACCATTTAATTCATTATATTCTTACATCATCCACTTGCTGCTCCAGCTTAGCCTTGGCCTTGGTCAGAGTGTTGACTTTGTCCTCCTCACTCTGCAGGTCATCCAGTGTTTGCTGGTGAGCTTCCTGTAAGGCTTTCTTCTCCTTGGTCAGTTTGGCAATGATTTCATCCAGGGAAGCCATCTCCTCAGTCAGGTTCTTTACCTATGGCCACAAGCATGTTTTATCAACGATTTAATAATACAGCTACTATTCAGGACATACAAAGTTATTTTAAGTTGTTATAGTACCTTGTTCTCAGTGGCATGCTTCTCTTTCTCCACCTTAGCCAGAGTTAACTCCAAGTCATCAATGTCTTTTTTTAACTCAGAACACTCATCCTCCAGCTTCCTCTTCTTAGCAGTCAGTTCTGCATTCATCTCCTCCTCATCCTCCAGTCTCTCTGTCAGCTCTTTGGTTTTTGCTTCAAACTGAATCTTGCTCTTGATCAGCCCCTCACATCTTTCTTCAGCATCACTGAGATTATCTTGCTCCTGTTATAATTGAAAACATACACAATATGACATATAAACAGACATGATAATATTTTCATTGTAGTTGTAATCGTGCTTCTTTTTTTTTTACATACAGCCTGAACTTGGAGCTGCAGGTCATTCTTCTCTTGAAGAAGAGAGACCATTTTTTCTTCTAGTTCCTTCCTGCGGGCTTCAGATTTTGCGTAAGCCTCTTTCAGTTTGGTAAAAGCTTCCTTCATGTTGGCCATCTCCTTCTCAGACTCTGCTGACTTCAACAAAGGTTTGATCTTGAAATACATCTTCATCCAGGGCCAATTCTTGACCCCCATGAAAGCGCGGATGTTCCACTGGATCACCAGTAATGCATCCCTGTGGACATTGACATTTTCATAAACGTCTTTAAAACCTGTTCCAGCAGGAATATGCCAGTTTGAAACTGCCTTATTGGAAGCATTGTCTTGAATGCAAAGCAGATTGTCATTTTTAAGTTAAGTAGCAATAAACCTGAACTTAATTCTCACTTCTCATAGATCTTTTGTGGTTTTTTTGTGGTTTTTTCCTATGGCAATACTTGGTTTTGTATGTGGAATCTTACATGCCACCAGTTTGGTTGCATTCAGGGGACATGAGTGGGCTTGAATCTTGTAATGCTGTATTTCTAAGTGATGCTTGTTGTGGGGGCATAAAGGCTATACTTTTGGCACTGCTGTGAACACTTGCCTGCGTTCAACAATCTTCTGAAATTCAATTCTTGCCAGAAGACCTCGTGACCTTGCCTGGATGCCAGTGATAATTAGTGCCAATCGGTCATCTCGCATCTCCTCTAGCAGACCCAACAGTCCAGCTTTGAAGAACACCTGATTTATAGGGACAGATTAGATTGATAGCAATAAAATATGTGTTACAGAAACTGTATTGTCTATGAACCAACATCATAAATACTGACCTTGGTATGCCCCAGTTTGTACTGGCTGTTGTCAATGTCCAGAGAACCTAACAATTTCTCTGCAGCCTTCTTGTTATCAATGAACTGTCCCTCAGGAATGGCTTTAGGGTTCAGAATGCGGTATCTTTGACAAAAATATAAATAAATAAAAAACTTGTATCCTTTAATACACTGACATAGCACTAGTAGTAGTAGTATTAGTAGTGTTTCTCTGACACAAACCTCTGTTTGAAATCTCCATAGAGTATCCTATTGGGGAAGCCCTTTCTGCAGATCCTGATGCCTTCCAGCACACCGTTACAGCGTAGCTGGTGCATCACCAGAGCATTCTCCATGGCCCCAGGAGTCTTGGTCTCATTGGGGATGATGCAGCGTACAAAGTGAGGGTGAGTAGACCTGAGGTTGGTCATCAGCTTGTTTAGGTTCTCCTGTGAGTGCACCACAGAGGATAGAGGATGTTATCACCACTATAAATAACATAATACAATTTAGTCAAATTGAGGACACTTTCCAAATTTGAGAGAAGAACTCTCTTGTAACTGATAGTCAATTAGCACATACCGGTAATTCATCATGATCTTACCCTGTGTAAAGCAGATACAGTTTGGAAGGATGAACCTTTCTTCTTGCTACCACCTTTGCCCTTGCCACCGCCAGAGTCTTTTTAAAGAAACATATACAATAGATGTGTTTTTTCCAGAACTGTTTTCATCAGATTGAACTAAGATATCAGTCCCTTAAAAAAATACAAACCTGAATCAGACCCTGCATAATTTGCAAAGAGGAGAGATAACAGCTTGAGATTAGACTTCTGGAATAGTGTAACAACAGTTTCATTCAAAGGGTCTTTGTTCTTCACCAGCCAGTTGTTGATGTTATAATCAACAGTAGCAGCATAGTGAACCAGGGAGAAATGGGCCTCTGGTTTCCCCTTGACAACCCTGGGCTTCTGGAAGTTGTTGGATTTCCCCAGGTGGTTGTCATATAGCTTAGCTTTAAAGGTGGCATCACTGGCCTTTGGGAACATGCACTCCTCTTCAAGGATGGACATGATACCCATGGGCTGGGAAGACAGATAAAAGGCAAATGAAAAACATGTCTAATGGCCCTCTGGTTATCTTTCAGGGCCTAGCTGGGCCCTTGCTTCTGGTGTGAAGCCTGAGCGTGACCCACTCCAGGTACAGTGGCAGTTAGGGAGGTGAGTCAGGAGCATACAGGTTTCAGCCCTAATGACTTGGTGATTGGTCATACAGTGCGTGGATTGGAAGGAAACCCAGGCCAGGTGTCCTAGATCATGTTAATAGATCTCAAGCCCCGCCTACCAGGTACCCGCTCGACACAAACAAGAGCAAAACACGCAGGTCCTGACAGATAACCAGAGGACTGTCACACATGGCAAAAACAAAAACAAATGGAATGACTAATACTTTGATGAAAGCTGATAGCTTATTTATTCTAAGTAATCATATCTCACCTTTTCAATCAGGTCAATACAGGCCTGCAAGTCCATACCAAAGTCTATGAACGTCCATTCAATGCCCTCTTTCTTGTATTCTTCTTGTTCCAGAACAAACATGTGGTGGTTGAAAAACTGTTGCAGTTTTTCATTGGTGAAGTTGATGCAGAGCTGCTCAAAGGTGTTGAACTGTAATCATATGGTTGACAGCATGCTCAGGTCGGATCATTCCTACTTAAAACAAGTGGATTAGTGCACATAGAGGATTTATTGTTTCCAAACTTACATCAAAGATCTCAAATCCAGCAATGTCCAGTACACCAATGAAGTACTGGCGAGATTGCTTGGTGTCCAGGGATTGGTTAATTCTCACCACCATCCACATGAACATCCTCTCATACACTGACTTAGACAGTGCACTAACCGCATAGTACACCTACCAAGGAAAATACATGGAAAAACCTCACACAACCTTTTTCAGACTTCATTTTGAAATTGTACTTAAAATATATTTTCTCTTACCTGGTCGACAGTTTGTCCCTTGGTGACCCACTCGTTTCCTACTTTGACTCTTGGGTGACAGAGACCCTTGATGAGGTCAGCAGAGTTCAGGCCCATCAGATACGCAATTTTGTCAGCATCTGAGGAAATAAATGTGGTATTAATTGTCAATGCATTTCGGGACCAACATCATTCCTTTATCATCCTATTCCCTATAGCGGTGTTTCTTGTGGCTTTGCTTCAAAAAATATCTCTGACCTTCAGTTCCATCAGCCTCTGCCTGCTCTTCTCGCTGCTTCTGCTTGAACCTCATGTTACCATGATGCATGATGGCACCAATAAACTTGTAAATACTGTTCTTTTCTTCTTGAGTGAAGCCCAGCACATCAAAGGCATCCTGAATAAGATGTTAAGGATAAGGATGAACAAAAGGCATTCTGGTACATCATCATTTTACTATGACTTGATGTTTAATCAGAAATGAAAGATTCAGCTCACATCAGTGGCCATCAGCTCTTCAGCATCGTTGATAGAGGCTACTGTCGTCTCTCCTTGGGAGATGAAGGAGTAGTCATAGGGGTTGTTGGTGATAAGCAACATTTCTAAGGAGAAGTTGAAAAAACAGTCAATATATTATTAAAGATATAGTAATGACTCTTACTAGTAATGGCCCTTGATATTTATATCTCTCACCCAGAAGTTCAGGCTTTTTCTGAGACAAGATCTGGTAGAAAATGTGGTAGTCCCTCTCAGCTTTGAGCTGATAGGTCACACGAGACTTTTCCAGAAGGTCTGTTAGGATATTTTGTTGTTATTGTGCTACATTGACTTTTTAAAGTGTCAAACATGTCTTTTATATTAAAACACATTAATGCTGGGGTAGGCAACTTTGGAGAAGAAGCTTTCTGCTCCCTCCCGTAACTCCTCCCTCCAAACTAGGCTCAGGCACGTGCATGTCTGTCAATTGAGAAAGGTAAACTTTATATGCAAAACACAGCTCTGCTAGCTCAGTCTAGTTGTTACTAAAACATTTGCTAGCAAAAATATGTTTTCTAAGCATAGATTAGCCATTGCGGTTACAAACACACATTGTAATACAAATTTGTCAATCAAGGTTCACTCTACAATGGAGAGAGAGTGGCGTCTTGGGCAAACTTGATAAATGTTATGCTAAAATATTTGCTGGCAAATATATATATATTTTTGTAAATATGTTGTCACACGTAAATTAGCTGCCACAGCTGCAAAGTCCTGATGAACACATAATAACTTTATTCCAGTTCCAGTATTCAGTTTGGATTATGGCTGTTTCACATCATCGCTTCAGTGGATATATTTGTTTTCTCTCTACTGTTTGCAGGGTGGTCAAGACAGTTGGGACTAGACTGAGCTATGTATGCTTGTGATTGACAGGCATGTAGGGACACCTCCTTGCAGAGAGCTCTTCTGATTGGTTGTTAAGATTCAGGCTCCCTGAGATTTTGGAGTGGCTGTTTACAGGGCCTGGGACAGTCACAGAGACCAGATTTTTTTTCTCTCAGAGCATTTGATTTTAAGAGAATTTCACCAAACATACCTAAATGTTTCTTTAAAAAATTGCCTACCTCAGCTTTAAAGAAATAAAACCAATATATTTCACACCAATGATTTTTTTCCAGTCATCCTATGAAAGAAATGTGTACAACTTTAGAAGGTGACAAGCCCAAATTTGTGCAAAATCGCTGGTGTTGCCCATATTTTACAGCAAGACAAGTCTCTTTTAAGTCTTTCAAACCTTAGGCCTTTTAATAATTGTATATACTTTTTACAGCATTACTTACAAGTTTCAATATCAGCAGAGGCCAGTTTTCCTCGGTTATCAAAATGAATGCGGATGAATTTACCCTAAGAGAAATTCAAGTCATTTCAGTCCAGTTGATTAATTTCGATTTTCAATTTAGTGAATATTGTCAGTATGTATCTTTGTAATCACAGAGACGCTCACAAATCTGGAGGAGTTGTCATTCCTGATGGTCTTGGCGTTACCAAAGGCCTCTAAAGCTGGGTTAGCCTGAATGATTTGATCCTCCAGGGTGCCCTGTTTTTGTCAAATTTACACACACTTCAACAACATTTGGGGCCAAGCATGTAAAGCCACATGCTTTAAGAAACTGTTGTTAATTGAATTGTGATTTTGTAGATATATCTTGATTGTGGAATAGTCAGTAAAATTTTCACAATGCAAACCTTTTTCTCGGCAGCTGCATCTTTCTTCCCGGCACCTGGCGCAGCAGCAATGCTGGCAAAGTACTGAATGACACGCTTGGTGTTGACAGTCTTTCCAGCACCAGATTCTCCACTGGATACAGGAAAGACAAAATATTTTTAAGGACTAGGACGATGATCCTTCATTTTTTAAGACATTTTTGTGTGACTTACGTGATAAGAATAGACTGGTTGTCTCTGTCTGCGAGCAAGAGAAATATTCAAAATATCAGTAACAAATGGTGGTACAGCCGTATGAAGCAAGAAGGAAATATTTGAACAAGCTAGTAGATTGTGTACCTGACAACATGTACTGGTAGGCGTTGTCAGAGATGGAGAAGATATGAGGAGGAGCTTCACTCCTCTTCTTTCCTCTGTAGGCAATAACCACTTCTTGGTTATAGACTGGCAACCCCTTGTAGGGGTTGATTGTCACACAGAACAGCCCAGAGTAGGTCTACAACATTAAAAGAGGGATAGAGGACAGTACAGTATTTCTTCGATTTTCAGACGTTTTATCAATGAAAGAAAGTTGTATTTTGTCTTACATAGATCATCCATGCTGCATAACGCTCTTTGAGGTTAAACAGCACAGCGGGCTCATGAAGGAAGGTCAACATCGCCATGTCTTCAATTTTATTAAATTTTGGTGGGTTCTGAGGGTGTACGTCACATTCCTTCACTGTCACAGTCTGTAAAAACAGATCAAATACATCTTAAACAAAGATCAAAGATGTGGATTTGCATTCATTAGCACTAGCTTGTAAAACTCATATTATGTACCGGTACCTACCTTTCCTAATTCAGTGTCAACAGTGACTTTGTCACCGTCACGACTGGTGACGGAAGCCTTGACGTACTCAACCGCGGGGTCAGGAACGAAGCATTCCTTCTTCATGTCGAAGGGACGAGTCTGGGCCTCCAGACGCTCCTTGTCTGACTTCCTCAGATAAGAGGCAGCAACCCCAAACTCTGCCATGACGGCGTCACCCATTTTTCAACCTGTATAGTATGAAAAATATTTTAGGATCAGTGATTCTCCGTGCACTGAAATGTATTTTACAGCTTATGCTCCAACAATCACCCAACAAAAAACATGCCACAAAACAAAGGTTTAGTAAAAAATAGACATAGAATGCATTAGACATAGGTGAAATACATCCAAACACAAGTCTATATCCCCATACAAAGGACAGCATTTACACAAATTACAGTTTCTTACACTCATTATCCTCGTAATGTACATGTAATCACGTCAAATCTTTAACCTTTAAATATTTGGCATATAACTCAATCTATTACTCAGAGTGACTTACCACAAGTACAAATAGGTAAGCTTAAATTAATGTATCACCATTACAAGCATGCAATAACACGGAATAGATCAATAGAGAAATTGACAGGGTTTTTATTTATCAATGCAGGGGAAATTTGGACATAGCTGATCTTTCTGTACAAAGGATGCAACAACACCCCCAACACAGTAGAATAAGTAATAGCGAATGCTTAATGTGCTCCTGGCATATTCATGTATCATCAGTAAAGCACGTTGCTTTAAAAAAAAAAAAAAAAAAAGGTTAACTGGTCAGTTCAGGTGAAGTTCAGATAAATGATGCTTTAGTCCATAATTAAAGATCATGGCTCTGTCACATAAACTTATCTGTGGGTTTTACCTGGGGGTTGCACTCCACAGGAGATCGGGATCTGTGCTAGTTATGTGAATTAGGCAGAAGCAAACCAAAGGCCACATTGCATAATAGTTTCAACAAGACAAATCCATTTTTACCAGTATGAAGCAGAAATAATCTCATCACCAAAATGTATCACCAACTTCTACCGAAATGTAGTTAACAGCAGGTTATCTTTATATATAACATAATACTTTTAAGATAAAAAGTGAACAAGGTAGAACATAGTCACACATTTATGAGATAGAGGTTTCCCACTTCAGTGAGTGTTTTTCTTACCTTTGACTGTCAACCTTTGATTGTCAAGTGAAATGATGGACCCAGTGGCTGACAGCAGGGCATCTCTCCGTTAATATAGGTTGTTAGTCAACCAAATATGGGGATGAATATCAGAGAAATGGCATGCTGGTTGCATATCAAATTCTCCTAATTGGGTAGAGCCTAGTGCTGCTATTTGTCGCTCTCCCCTTGTAAAGAACTAGTATGCTAGACTGGACATGACAGAGAAAGGGGAAGGCAGGAGGTGGGGGAACAGGGACAGTAATTATCTTCTGCACCAGTAAGTCATATGAGGTTATTCTGGAATAATAATGATCTGTGAGGATGAGAAGATAAAATGTGTGTGTCTTTGTTTATGAAACATGGGCATGACTATGGTGAAATGATGGGAAATACCCTCGCTAACTATACCACTTCTCATATACTTTGATAATGTTGGTGATAATCCTAAATAGATTCACCTAATTTCCCATCTATATGTGATGACAGAGAGGTAGCTGAAATAACACATGACAGGACCTATACTGTATGTTCCTTAGTCAGGAGTATGTATATGAAAATTACTGGATTTTATGTTGACCCTAAGAAGGAAACATATTAATAAGAGCGCTTATATTTATGTCCATTTCCTGCTGGGAGGATAGTTCCACGACACATTATGATGATTTATTTCTTACTCGTGACAGGCACTTTTTTTAAAGTGAGCCTGTACACCCAAACCAAATAAAGTAGGCTTGCTGGCAAGCAGAACTTGTGAGACATCAAACACCTAAAGATCTACTGTTCAACAATGGCCTGTCAAGTGATACGGTGTGAAATTGATTTCAAGGGGGACAATAAAGAGTTGCAGCTGTTGTCTACAGACAGGCAAGACAAGGCCAAGGTCACAACAGTGGGAAACTTTATCGCCACTCACCACTGTTCAGTTAGGCGCACAACCCTGGTATAACCCTGTCCACACTGCATTTTTGTTTCCTTTTCTTTCGCAATAGCAGAAATGTTCAGAGGGAGACAGTACTCCAACTCTCACTCAGATTACATGAATTAGAAGCTGCTTGACATAAAGAATTAAACACTTAACATGTTGAATGACTGCACATCTGTCACATCTCAAATATATTTATGCCTTAGGATGTTCTGTGTCTTTGGTGAACCAGTTCACTAAATCTTTATTGAGGTTATCATCTAGTTTGCCCTCATTGAAAAGTATGATGGATCCTTAGTGAACATTAGAATGAAAAACCGTAAGAGGGTATGATGGGTGCACAGTGTTTTCTTCTAAGAGAGTGATCACATCATTGAATCATGGTTTGCTCCTCCAACAGGCCAAGCGTGGGAACATGCTAGATGTACATGTTGTAGCCCAGATGTTGCTTGCTGTCTTCTCTTTGCATTCCATCTAGTAATCATCTAAAAAGTACATGTGGCTCATGATAACAAACATTGCTCTGCCTTGACTTCTCCTCTAGATGCCCTGCCACCTCCAGCGAGATTAACTGTGACAAGACCAGTGGTGTGTCGTCCACTAGGGGCGCTAGGGCGCCGCCCCACTTTTGCCCAAGTGGGAAAAAATTATTCCAATAAATCAATAATTTTTACAATTGTGGTCCTGTATGTGTATGAAATTCAATTGTTATATTCACATAAATGATATATTCTAATAGAAAAGTGGGATGACTGATGAAAAAACACTGCTTGCAGCCTTTGTCTGAGTGCCGAAGGGCGTAATTTTCTACGCCTGACTGGAGCAGCGAAAGTTGAATGGAGCCACACCAGCCCTCACTGGATTGGTTGACGACAGCTCGCGCTGAATAGAGCAGGGAAATACGTAGGGAAATACGCCTGATTGTCGCCATTGCGGCTGCGCATAGAAGTTGTTATATATAGAGCAGGAAGTCGGGAGAGTAAGGTCTTAGGTCAGCTAGCTGTTAGTCTGTAACGATGGCTAATGTGCCAGAGGAACAACCTGCTCCTAACAGTGTTGATTCTTTGTTTCAAACCCCGTTTGAAAGGAGAAGTTTGTCTGACAAGCTTATTGTGAAGCAGTTGGGTCCAGATCAGCATGAGCAAGCCGGCTCATGTGGATAAAGCCGTGAAACTAGTCATGTTCGGGAGAGCTAACATTGCTAGCAACTGGTATGGGAGGAAGTCATGGCTCTGTGGTTGTGGGAAGCTGCGTGTTGTTTTTTGCTTCCCGTGCTCACTTTACCGAACATGGGACAAGACTTGGACTGAGACTGGACTGATCGATCTTAAGCATCTTTCGAAAATGAAGATGGCAAGCCGGCTCGTATGGATAATGCAGTGAAACTAGCCATATTTGAGGAGAGCTAACATTGCTAACGTTAGCCAATTTA
>OMOT01087982.1:0-13452 GCA_900312575.1 Acanthochaenus luetkenii | reverse complement strand
TAGATAGATAGATAGATAGATAGATAGATAGACAGACAGACAGACAGACAGACAGACAGACAGACAGGTAGGTAGGTAGACAGACAGACAGACAGACAGACAGACAGACAGACAGACAGACAGACAGACAGACAGACAGACAGACAGACATACAGATAGATAGATAGACAGACAGACAGACAGACAGACAGACAGACAGACAGACAGACAGACAGACAGACAGACAGACAGACAGACAGACAGACAGACAGACAGACAGACAGACAGATAGATAGATAGATAGATAGATAGATAGATAGATAGATAGATAGATAGATAGATAGATAGATAGATAGATAGATAGATAGATAGATAGATAGATAGATAGATAGATAGATAGATAGATAGATAGATAGATAGATAGATAGATAGATAGATAGATAGATAGATAGATAGATAGATAGATAGATAGACCAGGACCCTATAAAGCATTGCATTCTTATCAAAACTTGTATCACATATATTTAAACTCTAAATAAAGAGAAAACATGTTCAATCATAGATCAAATCTGGCGACTGCCTGGGAATGTAGCTGCATTTTACATCTGCCACAGCTTCCCCCCGACAGCTCACAACCGATTCTCAAAACATTTTTGTGTGTGTAGAGTAATACAGCCAAGCTCAAATTTCTCTCGTCCCTTCAAGCGCAAAATACAAAAAGCCTAGGCTGCCACTACCTGATTCAATCAAGTGTGTTACATTGTATACCCATGGGCAACAAGGCGACTTGTATTTTAATTAATAATGTAATACCCTAGTCTCAAAGGCTTGGCCCTTGGCATTCTTGCTGCTTTTTTTGTAAATACTCTCAAGAACTCAGCAAAGATGCTCGGAGCATTTTTCTGCACATTCTCACTCATGCAACGGGATTTGATACATAGTGGTTGACTCTAAGACTGCAGCACTTTCAAGCATTCTGTGAGTAAATGGAGTAAATTGTGATAGCCCATGAACCAAGAACAGCACATTCGTCCTCTACTGTGGTACAAGTCATCATTCAGGCAAAGAAGAAGAAGAAGGAGAAGGAGGAGAAGAAGAAGAAGAAGAAGAAGAAGAAGAAGAAGAAGAAGAAGAAGAAGAAGAAGAAGAAGAAGAAGAAGAAGAAGAAGAAGAAGAAGAAGAAGAAGAAGAAGAAGAAGAAGAAGAAGAAGAAGAAGAAGAAGTAAAGAATAGTAGAAGATAGTAAAGGTAAGGGGGGGTAAGAAAATATCCCAAGTCTGTACATGGTGTGAATGTAAGTGAATGTTAAGGGCTATGAAGACCGAGACATGGCCGTGGGTGCTGTGTTGTGAGGAGTAACGAGCACAGTGAAGGGTGAACAGCACGCTTCTCTGGAGATCCTGGACCAGAGGGAACCCCGAGGGAGCTCAGGGGCTTCTGGGATATAGGCTGTGTTCAACCTTTCTCTGCAGCCACACACAGCAGCACACCAGCAAAGTATGGCACTTTTATGCCATGAGAAGTAATGGCTCATTTCTTCCTCCTCAAAACACATGGAACACGCAATGGATGGGCACATTGGTAAAAGCTTTCACCAGCGTATCAAGATGTAGATGACCGTCTGCAACTTGAGACAATAAATGTATTTGGATAGTAATTTATGTCAATCATCTATAGATCACTGATCTGTAGATGATTTACATACATATTATTAATCATTTTAAAGCAATAACTGATTAAATATCAAACAATCGACAATAACATAATTAATGTATATTGCTAATGTTTTGTTTTTTTATAGAACAAACATGTTAATTACTTTACATGAGCCCGGCCACAAGTAAATCTAAAGTGATTATTCCTGCCCTTAGAGAAGGGCTGTCTCCCTGCGCTCTGTCAAAAGGTCAATTATGGCCCCAAACCAGTATGCAGTGACAGTGACCTGGAAGCGCTACTGATGACCCCACATCCAGGGGCCCAAAAGAGTTGATCATCTAACATGCAGGCTGCCTGCAGCCATGGAAATCTGACATTTGTCCTTATTCAAATGAACACAAACAATATGCATCTCATGCCTCTCCCTAACCTGTGCCAAACATAAGGCTTAGGGACCAGCAGTCTTAATGCATTGTCCTCCAATCCCAGTCCCTGCCCTTCCCTCTGCATAAAACCACACAGCGATCGCACTGGGAGAGCCTGCAGTGAGAGCAGGCCGCAACAAGGCGCCAGCGTCTAAGCCTCTACACTCATACAAGTCATTACAGTTCTGGTCAGCTGTACTGACGCCAGATAAAGGAATAGGGTCATACAGTAATGGCAAATGTTAAGGGCAAGGACAATATTGAGGGTTTCTAGAAGTTCACAGAACAGGAAACAGATATGGCGTTGATACAATTCACAAGTATAGCAAAATAACTTCCGATATAGGATATGATCAATTCTGATTTGTTACGTTGAGATTGGCTTTCATAGAGTGGATTAATCTAAACGTATCTAAATACTTGTACCTATGCTATATTTGGTCAAACACGACAGACATCCACAACGCACTGTCCTCCCATGCTGGGGACATGAGCTCGATATTGGACACATTTACCACATGGGTGTAAAAACCTTCGCAAAACCACTCTATAAGACGGTTATTGCCATAACACCAGTGTATACACAGTAAATTCCCCCTGAATAGCACTTGCCTGGAGCGTCACGTACCATGGTAAATGTTTATCCATGTGGACTTCCCATCTCGTGCTGTTTGGCCTGTGTGTGCAGAAGGTAGAGGGCCGGCTGATAACTGCATGACACAGTGCAAGGGCTCTCATGTCTTCGGGGCGTTCCGCAGAGCATGATCATGAAAAGCAGAAACATGAGGAAAACTGTAAAAGGTTGAGCCATGGAAAACGTATTTCTTCTGCGCGTCAGTTAATTTCCTCTTTTTCCCTTTGGTTCCACATCACTTTTCTATTATGTTTTGAACACACTGAAAACATAATACAAATCATGCTCTGCTGGGAAAAATCGAATCATTATACCCTCAAATGAAAAAATGGATAGCCAGTGAAAAATGTGGGGGAATTGTTATTTTTCACATTCTAATCCACATCACAAGGAACCCAAAAGAAACACGTGCTGTATATCAGATTGGTTTGGTGCCTTTTGCCCCAAGCCATGCAGCACACACTGATATTAGTTTTAAATACAGATTGCTGGCAATAATAGAACAGAAGACTCCATGCCTGCCACATAGGCCCAGACTGGATTGCCTCAAATTGCTGGCTTGCCAGGACAGTGTCGTGGACATTGTCCACTGCACGCTTCTATATTTGTCAATTAACAACTGGTGATATGAATCAATAAAGTTTGAAGACACAATCACTCTTTGTCTAGTGTAGTTTATTAATGTTGGCAAGCATGGAGACCACAGTCTCCCTGAACTACACTTTTCATAAGCATTTATAATAGAGTTAAAGGACGGGGGTTACATCCCCAACATGTGAAATGATTGACTCATCATTATATTGTCTGTCTGCACCCTGTCTAGAATGTCGAGCCGCCCTGTTCCCTGTGCTTATCCTGAGCCCCAAGCGCAGGCTTCCTCTCAAAACATCCAGCAGCTCTCCTAACACTGCACAGCAGAAGTATTATATTATATTCCATTACAACAGCTGCAATCAAACAGCTCAAATAAAATGTCGTTCTTTGGGCTCTGTCAACTGTAAACTGTTATTGATCCCAACAAATGAAATTTGTTCACGCTGATCGATCAAACGCATTATCTGTGTTTTCCAGTCTATTACCAGCAAGTGGAAACTCAAGAGGCATCAATAAATAGTCGGGTCACCCCGGGTAGATTCCCTCCGAGCTGGAAGGGCTGTAAAAACAGGCGACCAAACATAAGCACTTGTACTTAAAGGTAATGGACCTGCATCATGACTAAACGCTAAGTGCCTGGGGTGGCTAGATATAGAAAGCACTTCTGTAGCACCTTCAAGGTCTAGAGACACTTGTGTATGTATATACTTGCCGTCCTCTCTTCTGCCCCTGCTAATACCCCACACACACACACACACACACACATCAAAGCCTTCCAGCTGGCATCCAGCTCCTGTACTTGGCAGGTCGGGGGGAACATGAGAATTAAACCTATATCGCCCCAGCTAGCAGTTCTCAAATATCAGCGGAGTCCAGCACTTCACCGGGGACGGGTGAGAGGAAAGCATGTCAGTGGTACAAACAGCTCCTTCTGGCACGACTCCATTCAACTGTTCTGCTGACAGCTACTGCGGAAGAAAAGTTTTCATGAGAAATTAGGTACAAAGGATCCTATGATGGATAACAAATCTACTATGCTGCCTCTCATGTCTTGTTTCATAGATCAAATGTATTATCTATAAACAAAACGTGGGCACTAAGCAGAGTGATTAGAATGACACACATAGTAGTACAACACTGTAGTTGCCTTGCTATTCTACCATCATGGTTTACCACAATTACTAAGTGAGATACAGAGAGCTAGACCTAGACTGTCTCCCTGACCCCGATATACAATTATTTACAGTTTGACTCGGCTCCAAATGAAGGTTTCCCCAAGAAAGAATACATCACAGAAATAACCTCTTCAACCCTCAAATTACACACGTTCTTTTTCATTTATTTTAGCCAAAGGTGGTGCACATCCACATGTGCTGGACACAGTAGTGCTGCAGTAAAACTGTAATCATATCAATTTGGGAAGTAATATGTGACAGAATATATTAAGTCCAACGACAAAACATTAGAAGTACCAGACAAGTTCAATGCTAAAATGAGCGATGTATGGGATTCCGGTATGATTACAAACGGCACACACTTATAAAATGATATCAAGCCATACCATAGAGTAAATATGCACTGTGAATAGTTTATTATGGTGTGAAATAACTTTAGGACAAATGATCTCTCTCTTGACCATGGCCCCGGAAAGGCATCTAGTATTTTGATGACTTTTCCCTGTGACTGAATCCCTCAGGTTCAGAATCCTCAGTTGAACTTGACTAAAACTATCATCCTCTGTCCTTTTGCATTTCTTCAGACTAACAGGAGAGTGACAGCTTGTCCACAAACTAAAGGCAGCCTGGCTAGAAATAAGAATATCCGCTCCTCTACAGTGATAGAGCAGCTCTGATAGCTCCTTTATTATGGAAAATTATTTTAAACAGCGTAAAACGGCGGAGGCTCATTTCTTCCATGTTTCTGCCACTATCACTCCAGCTATTGATAAGATGTCTGAATTTATTGCAGAATAATTCCGCAGGAAAAGAGATAAAAGGTTGCTGAATAAAATATGAGGCAAAGGCTGTAAATTGTAGCAATGCATATCATTTCATTCAAATGTAGGACGCAATTACCATCTGCTACACTCATCAGTCCCCTCCTTTATGACTTAATTATATGTTTAATGCTATCAGATCAAGGAAAGGGCAAAACAGATGAATGAGAGAAAGAGAAAAGATTCCGCAACAAGACAAAAGGCAGATGTAAAGTAACATAAAAGGACGGAATTTATTTAATTTACCAGGAAATAGAAGAAGTTAATTTAGATACAATGTTCCCTCATCTCCTGTGCCTTTGTAAGATAATAAACCCAGCGTGTTTGCCAATAGGTCTCATAACCAGTCCAACAAAAGAAGTCAAGTTCCTCAAATCTAGATGTCTTCCTGCATTAATTCTGAGATGATGGCAACTTGGTGGATAGTTCAAAGTGTTATATGATCATTGCCATGAATCTTTAGGTTTATCACTGGAGAGTCACAGGAGGCTCTCCAACATGTAACTAGATCATTTGAATTTGAATGTATTATATTCTATTACATTTTATTTGATTCTACACAATGCGAGATAACGTATCCTTATTCTGTTCGATTCTCAAGTCCGTGTGAAACAGAGGGAATATGAAACTTCATGACACTGAAACTTTTTGTTTGGATGCAAATGGTGTAAGGCAGTGTGCACAAACAAAATTGGGGTTGTCCAAATGGCTGTGGGGTAAAAGGCTAGCCAGTGGGCATCCCAGGTGCCAGCGGGCACTGTCCTAACTGTGTACCTTTGGCCAGAACTCATTATAGGGTGACATTTAGGACTGCTGCTGTCCATGCCAAGTCAGCCCTCTGGATTGAGACAAATTATGTAGTTATTTTTTTATGTCAGACATTAAGTCATTTCCAGTGGGAGCCAAATCAGGATCACCTTCATGTCACCTGGAAAAAAAAGATCTGACAAAGGCTGTGGACTTCTTAAACAGGGGCATTATAGTCTACTTATTTGGGGAAATATTCTGGTCTTTCAAAATACATAGAACACATAGAATAAATAAATTACGGCCTGATGCCATGCTCTGTGGTAATACGAAATGATATATATCGTAAATTGTGAATCAGCTAAATTACGTCTGTTGGAATGGAAAATTCCTTCAATTTAATTTAAGTACCAATTCTCACAGCCTTCACATACAACATACAACATACAACGACAAGAGCGATGTCACGGCCATGTTCATCCCTAACTATTCTCTTATATCTTTCAATGGATCCTAGCATACCAGAGATTGTCAAAAGGTGCAGAGAATTTTCTCCCCTTTGTTGTATGATGTTTGTCTTTAAAGGCGGAGGCAAAACGAGAATGAATAGAATAAATAAAAAATAAAATAGTCCAAAATGTGCCGTAAATCAATGACAAATTAAAGGACTGTAAGGGTGACAGTATTAGAGTGAATCTATACCACACTTGACTTCACTGACATAAATTATTAGGGCTATATGTAGTGACACAGTCAAAAGGACCTACCTATATGTCACATCATCAGTGATAGCAATACTTGATGTGGCACATAACAAATACTTTTCTTCCATTTTGAAAGTTATACATATCGCAAAGGAAATTGCTGCATCTGAGTGCAGAAGTCCTTGATCCATGTTTCAAATTCTTCCAGGGAAGCTGAGAGGATGGTCGTCCCACCAGATACTGCACAACATCAGCAGAACTAAAGCTCCATCTTGTGGCCTCAAATAGAACTACAGAGTAGTCCAATTCTACCATTTCCAGGCTTGGATGCAGACAGGCTTGCATTAAACCCATGAGATTGATCAGTAAGCTCAAATACATGTATAACAGGAAAACATGTCGTAAAAATAAAGAAAATACATATGTTAGTCAATGTGAGAATAATATGGCTCCTATGTGTGTTTTTGAGAAAAGAGTAAAAGTTGAAGTAAATCAAGCAACAGATATTTTTTTCTCTCATTTGGTAGCAGGAAAGTTCATGACTTGAGCTACTTACTGTCACGTTCACTGAGTAAGAAGTCTACACAGGTATCTCAAAAAGCATTAAATTAATCAAAGTTGTTTATCTGATTTGTACCGTTGGGCAAATTATAGATAATGGCTCGTTTGTAGAGTCGTTCCGATACCGATACCAGTATCGGAAACGCCTCCGATACAGCCCAAAATGCTGGATCGCCGATATCACATAATGTATCACGTGATGATCTAATTTACGCTACACTGTAATTGTAATTCTTGTTTATTTTGAATGTCTAGTTTTTAAGTTGATGTTGGACTAGTTATATACTGTTACTGTACTGTCTTATTTTACTAAATTGTGGCTGCACTGCACAATTTATTTAAGGAATTGTTATGTATTCCTAGATTTATTTATTTATGTTCTTTTTCAGTTATGATTGACTGTCAAACTAGATAGATAGATAGAGTTATATTGCATTCATTCTCTGTATGTATTTGTTCATGTTTTATAAAGGATTTAACCTGAACCAGGTCATACAACAATGATAGCATTCATATCACAGCCTTACAGGGTTAGTAGTATACAGCTGTTAAAAAAATAAATATATATACAGTATGCACTCAGTATCGGCCGATACACAAGTGCAGGTATCGGAAAGGGAAAAAATGGTATCAGAACATCTCTAATTATTTGATTCATTCAGAGCAAAGCGTATGCTTATGATGCATATGCCATCGATATTTTCCACAAACCTCAAGATGTAACAAACAGAAAAATGGAATGTAATTGATCATAAGTTAATTGTGCAAAGGTCTCCCTGATGGGTACCACCGTACCATCTGTCAAAACAAGCTGTACATTAACTAATTCTAATCATAATTAATTAAATGGCTAACGAATTACATACATCATAGTTGGTACAGAGGGGAAACTACCGCAGGAACTGTTATGAAACAAATTAGCATTAACAATGAAAGAAAATGACATCACATAACGAAATATTATACTCATTTCCGCAAGCCATATTTCTTAATGAATTCTCTAATTAATTTAATTCACACAATGTGCATAATTTGATGCTGAAAATGTCAGTGGGTCAGACTTAACCATATTCTTGCTGGCTGTCTATTTCAACGGGTGCCATATTAGCAAAACATGACCTCTATGTAAATTACAGAGACCAACTGTTGTAATTTTAATTCCAGGGTCTAATTAACATGTTCTAAAGATATCATGCAACTACATTTACCTCCTTTCACACATGCCGGTGTCAATCTAAGACTTTCAATTGCCTCTAATTAATCTCACATAATCCCTCAGATAGAAAAAGTCATGATACCTTTATGTTACAGATGTCAATCATAACAAAAAGGCTATTGTTTGTGTTCATTCTGGTAAGTTCTGCACTTTCTTGTCGGGGTGAGTCTCTCACCACTCTCAAACCCACTTCTGTGACTGTAAGCATTACAGAGGCTGTGCCACTGACTGAGCTCATTCAGAAAAGCACTTGAATTATGACAGTGTTGCTACCAGAGGTGTGCTTTTAAGGGACCTCTTCAACGTTGTTACACGCATCCCCATTACACTAACTACTGTATATCATATTGAGGTCAACAGGTACAAAGTGCGTTCAAAGTATGGTGATTGACTCTAAAGATGTCTTTTGTCATGGAATCATTTGAGGTTCTATACAGAACCATTGCGAGTGAAAGAACCACTTGTGAACAACAGAACCACTGAAATACCACTTAGTGCCATATGGCACGGTTAATGAGTCTTCGCGGTGAAGAACTGTTTAGATTATGTTCAAGTGGTTTCTCAGTTTGTAATGATTCCATAAAGCATAATTTATCCCTCTGAGAATCTCCGAAGGACCATCTGCTTTAGGGTGCAGGGATAGTAGCAATATTTCTTTTTTTAAATCAAATGTAATGCACTGTAAGCTTTTGAATGCATTAAAATGTAGAGATGGAAAATATATAGCATCGCTCCTCTTCTCAAAGGAAAAGGAGAGACAGGATAACAATATGCTCAATAATAAGAAAGGGTGCACTACACGACTACTGTGCATATTCTATACAAGTATAGATGCCTGTATTGTGCCACTTCAGGTAATGAAACTAAGAATGAAAATGATAGTTCTTTTCACCGCTATAGTTGCAGTTATACCCTGTGTCACCTGCGTCTTGCTGGTGTTTTTCCTAACCCCGATGTCCATTCAGTTTAGAGAAAATACAATCAAATTCACCAAACGATGCCACCATGAGTGTGAATGCAGAAATGGATGAATAAATGAATAAATTGCCCAGTGGATGGAACATACAAACTAACACATGCATTGCAGGGCTTGGGGGCTATCCTGAGGCCAATCATTTAGCTAACACACTAATGAAAGCCTGTGTAGTGCGGCTAAGGGCAGCCACCATGGGATGTGCCGCTCCCCTTCCTCCTGGTGTTGGGGGCTGTTAATAGGCTGGATGGAGCCAATGGGACTCCCAGGAGGTGCCTGCTGATGTAGAGGAAAACCTGTCGTCGCCCTCACTAATCACTGCCTAACGGCCGCAGTAATACGGCTTTCATGGATGTGGCTGTGCGTGTGTGCCTGTATGTTTGTGTGTGTGTGTGAGCGAGTCAGAATATACTGAAGTTTTCAAGTTTCACGCCATCTTTTTTTATTTTTATATTGGGCACCTCACTAAAAGGCATTAAGGGAGCTGAAACTATTACGTTTTCACTCCTGGAACTGTATTTTGTTGCTACAGAATATTTTGCCCAAACTGATAACTATCTGGGCTTTGCTGATTTCAGTAGCACTACTGATTCCAGAAAGATGACTCCGTTGGGCCCACATATACGCAGCCACAAGGCACTAGGGAAATACAACTGAGACTGAGTTTGTTACATTACTTCTATGCTTTAGGATATTTAATTTGCTGGTACATTCACCTCCGCCCATAGCCAGAGACAAGGGAGTAGGGCTGTGCGATATGGACAAAATCTTCTATCACGATATGGGTAATTTCATATCAAGATAATGATATATATCATGATATAGTATGTTTTTCTGTAAATTTCATGAAGAATTTTTCAATTTGTACAAAATAACCACACGCCTCTAGGGCTGGGTATCGCCACTGATTTCCCATGTTGATTTGATTCACTATCTATTAGATTAGGGATATTTCAGTTACAATACCAATTTTACTTGGATATGAAAGAGATTCTCAGAGAACTAATGCTGTAAATTGTACAAGAAACCCTCTAACCTGGTGCATTATTAAAATATTAATGTTTACATTAAGAATTGACCCCAAAGCAGTTACATTAATGTACTTTTTATTTAACATGACCAACACACTACAGCAGTGTATCAGAAGAGAAACAACCAAAAGAAGATAAACAACCAAATATTAATTAATAAGTAAAAGTAAACCAACAATCAGAAATTGAAAAAGTCTCTGAATTGCCTTTGAAAATAGTGAAAGAAATCAGTTTGTTTTTGGAACATGTTGAAAAACTGTCTTGTAAAACCTCTGGACATTGTAAACTGTAAAGTCAATGAAACCAAAGCCCCTTCATGATGCTGTCTCACTTCTTGGAGATTGTAATGCTGCCTTCCTGGAACTACTATAAAATGATGATGGAGGCTAAACGGTCCAGATTACATACAGATCCACGCTTGTGATAAGAGCTGATGATCCATTACATAAAATGTTTTTCTGGTTTTAAATCAATGGAATAATTAGCGTGACAGAAAACTGTTGCAACAGTTTCGTTCTGTGTCACGCTGCTCCGGTTTTGTTTGTTATTCCAGTCCACGTGTATACGTACAGTCATAAAGCAGTTCTGCTGCTTCTTCTTGCAGCGATAGAAACAATAGAGGAAAATATCTATGATAGACATTTTTCTATGGCTGCATGATATATATATCATCATATCGAACAGCCCTACAGGAGAGACATGTTTGTCCCACCCTTCAACCTGTAATGCCGTACAGATTAAGAGCTCCATAGAAAATTCATCTATGAGTGACGGTATCCAGTATGATTTCTGGGTTTGAGGATGCATTCTCTGAACTGGTAGCACTAAACTTAAAGCGCATTTGAATGCAAACGTTTAGGCTTTGTGTACATGAGTCAAAGCCCGCCTCTGATTCACTGTCAATAGAGTCAAAGCCCGCCTCTCATTTCCTGTCAATAGAGTCAAAGCCCGCCTCTCATTCCCTGTCAATAGAGTCAAAGCCAGCCTCTCATTCAGTCAATAGAGTCAAAGCCCGCCTCTCATTCAGTCAATAGAGTCAAAGCCCGCCTCTCATTCAGTCAATAGAGTCAAAGCCCGCCTCTCATTCCCTGTCAATAGAGTCAAAGCCAGCCTCTCATTCAGTCAATAGAGTCAAAGCCAGCCTCTCATTCAGTCAATAGAGTCAAAGCCCGCCTCTCATTCAGTCAATAGAGTCAAAGCCCGCCTCTCATTCAGTCAATAGAGTCAAAGCCCGCCTCTCATTCCCTGTCAAGAGTCAAAGCCAGCCTCTCATTCAGTCAATAGAGTCAAAGCCCGCCTCTCATTCAGTCAATAGAGTCAAAGCCCGCCTCTCATTCAGTCAATAGAGTCAAAGCCCGCCTCTCATTCCCTGTCAATAGAGTCAAGGCCAGCCTCTCATTCCCTGTCAAGAGTCAAAGCCAGCCTCTCATTCAGTCAATAGAGTCAAAGCCCGCCTCTCATTCTGTCAATAGAGTCAAAGCCAGCCTCTCATTCAGTCAATAGAGTCAAAGCCCGCCTCTCATTCCCTGTCAATGAGTCAAAGCCAGCCTCTCATTCAGTCAATAGTCAAAGCCCGCCTCTCATTCCCTGTCAATAGAGTCAAAGCCCACCTCTCATTCCCTGTCAATAGTCAAAGCCAGCCTCTCATTCCCTGTCAATAGAGTCAAAGCCAGCCTCTCATTCAGTCAATAGTCAAAGCCCGCCTCTCATTCCCTGTCAATAGAGTCAAAGCCAGCCTCTCATTCCCTGTCAAGAGTCAAAGCCAGCCTCTCATTCAGTCAATAGTCAAAGCCCGCCTCTCATTCCCTGTCAATAGAGTCAAAGCCCGCCTCTCATTCAGTCAATAGAGTCAAAGCCCACCTCTCATTCCCTGTCAATAGTCAAAGCCAGCCTCTCATTCCCTGTCAATAGTCAAAGCCAGCCTCTCATTCCCTGTCAATAGAGTCAAAGCCAGCCTCTCAATCCCTGTCAATAGAGTCAAAGCCCGCCTCTCATTCAGTCAATAGAGTCAAAGCCAGCCTCTCATTCCCTGTCAATAGACCTTATCCGTATGACGTCACCTAGTTGATCCGGGTTCTAGCTTTGAGAAATAGTTTCTCGTCTCCTTAAATACTCATTTTGGTACGAAGGAAAGGCAGCATGTGAGCACTAAACCTAAGTTTACGGGTATTTAGAGCCACGGTTTAATTTCAAATGTTAATATTGAAAATGTATTTGTAGTTCTGGTGGGTTTACGAACGTCACACGTTAATATACCAATACCGTTCCTGATTGTTTTTTTATACAGTCTGAGTGAAACACAGTGGTGAAGCAAGTCACACTGCATTTCAGGGTTGTGTCTCAACAGGTTACGCCAGTTAGCGTTAGGTGGTATGTTAGGCTTCCTTCGTACACGTTTTGCGTAGCGTTAGGCAACAGTCGAGTCGACGGAAAACAACCATTTCAAGATAGTGTCAGAGTTACAGTTCTTGTAGGTACCGTCATAATAATATAAACCAACATCGACGACAGTGAAACTGCGCACACGTCTTACCGCGCATTGAGTTTGCAGTTTGACAAGGACACTTGAAACTTTTCGCTAACCCCCACTACTACTGAAGCTACCCAGAATTCAAAGAGAACTTCCGGTTAAAGCTCGCAAAATAAACCCCTCGATATATTGCAATACTGTTTTCAAAATATCGATTTCACCGCTAGAGTTCAGCGTCATATTTACTGCAATAATTAAATTAAGTGGTTTGTAACACACCCCGATAGATACTTTTCTCTGGTTGACTTTGGGATTCAGCCAAGAATCTGCACAAAGCAATCCAGAACATCGGATCAGTTTGAGTTGGCATAGAAGAAAAACAGACAAAGATGGAGTCCGAGAAGAGCACGGCTCCTCCAACGGCCCCGGATCTAACTAGAGGAAGAGGCACCTGGGATCCCAGGTA
>OMOT01087979.1:0-10129 GCA_900312575.1 Acanthochaenus luetkenii | reverse complement strand
ATGGAAATTATTAATCAAAATATCTTCTTCTGAATGTTTCTGTGTTAAAAGTCCATATAAAAACCAACTAGTTACAGTTGGATTGTATTTCATTAAGAAATGGCTGTATTGTTATGCTGCCACTGAAAACTTCTGATAATGATATTTAAATTATTTTAGCTTCAGAACAGCCTTCATCTAGTAAGGATCATGTTGGTCCTGCTGTGTCCTCGGTGCAGTGTGAGATGCGGTTCTCCACACTGAAGCGCATCAAGTCGGACATCAGATCTGCATTAAACCCCAACACGGTTGAAGATCTGATTTGAATCAGTGTAGGGGATCCTCCTCTGGAGACGTTGGATGCCGCGGTCTCAGTGAAGAGATGGATGGAAGAGGGACAGAGAGCCAGGATATTGCGTAAAGCCCCGGTTGTGGCCTATCGTGTTTTTAAGGCTACTTTCACAGTTTTTTGTTACTTGTAAGCCGTACTGTTATGTTGTTTTTTATGAAAATTATTTTTTTACATACGTTGGTGCTCCTAATTTTTGGATGGTGCTACTAACTTTTGGCTGGTGCTCCTAACTTTTGAAGTTGGGAGCACCAGTGCTACCAAGTGAAGAAGTTCATTTCGAGCCCTTATACTGCAAAAAAAATGACTTATTATTCTCTAGGCTGAATAGATCATGCCAATTGGGTTTTTTCCATATATATCAGAGTGGCAGGAAAAATAGGCATATTTATTTGTATTTATGAATGTACTTGTAAAATAGTAAAATGCACCAATTTTAAAATGTATTAACCCAAGTTTGCAGCAGACTTGACTCAGAAATTCATGTCACTATAGGATTCATGGAAAAACATGAAAATGCCCATATGTAGCCAGGTTAGGAGGACCATGAGACACACTGTTGAATTTTTTTCTTTCAATGTTGCAGTGCAAAGAGAGGATGCGACCAGTGAAAGCAGCTCTGAAGCAGTTGGACAGACCGGAAAAGGGGCTGTCAGAGCGCGAGCAGCTCGAACATACAAGGCAGTGCCTCATCAAGATTGGAGACCACATCACGGAGTGTCTCAAGGAGTATTCAAACCCTGACCAGATCAAACAGTGGAGAAAGTTAGTATATCTATACTACTTGAATGAATGAAATCTTTATTTCTAACATGTTAAAAAGTAAAAGAAAAGAAAAAGCAACAACAAACCAAAAATTGTTAAAAAACAACTATAAATCTAAACAATATTAACTTAACATGTCCGAAAAGGAGTAGGAAGAAGTATACGCTTCTTGAATCCTACCCTTTCTCTACCACTCAATGATTAATAAACATCAATTCAATTAACTTCCATATTTGTATCCTAATATATTACCAAATATGTATATCTTATAAAATATCCATATATTAATTTATTCACCAATTATGCTGATCATGTAAGCATATATTGATGCCTAAATTTAAACATGAAACCACGATAATAAAGTGAATAAATAAATAATAATTTATGTAAACACCTGGTGCTTGTCAAAGCCCTCCTTCATCCCTGTACCTAGTGAGAATCATTCCTTATACCTCTTTTTAAACTGGTTCATGCTTGGGCATTGCTTTAACTCCACAGATTGAAATACAAAAACTCTTCATTGTCGTACGAACACCAAGAGTATTTAAAATTAACTTCCCCCTCAAATTATAACCCCCTTCTCTATTAAAGACATTTTTTTGAATATTTCCTGGCAGTAGATACTTTTTTGCTTCATACATTATTTGTGCTGTTTGAAATTCCACAAGATCAATTAATTTTAATGTTTTTGACTTTAAGAATAGTAAATTAGTATGATCTCGATATCCGGCATTATAAATTATCCTTATGGATATTTTTTGGAGTATAAATAGTGAATGCAATGAACATTTATAGGTACTTCCCCAAACAAAGTAATTTAAATACGGTGTAACCAGTGAACAGTAAAGAATGTGGAGTGATTTGTGATCCAGAACGTGCCTTTCTTTACTCCGTACTGAAATGCTTATTGACAGTTTAGTACAGTCTGTACATGTTTTATGAGATTTCCAACTGATTTTGTCATCTATTGACAAATAAATGTATTTTCACAAACACTTTCAATGTCAACACCATCTATCTGTATCTGTTCTTGAGTAGTTATTTTACAGTTACCAAATAACATGAATTTTGTTTTGCTCAGATTTCATGGTAATTTATTTCTGTCAAACCACCTTTTTACTTTGCTAATTTCTGAAGAAATCACATCCACTAGCCCCTGCAAATTCACCCCAGAACAAAAAATGTGTCATCTGCAAATAATACCATCTTCAATATTTTAGAATCTAAAAATCAGATTTCGACAACCATCCATTGTAACAACCGCCAATTTGTCCCATTTCAGTCCAACTTGTCCAAGCTGCATTTACCTCGGTGAACAAATCACTGCCCGTTGTCGTCCCTTTCATTGCCCACATTGCTGCCAGCTCCTCCGTAATCCTAAAGTCCTTCATTATTCCACGTACAAAGACGAGTAGCTGGGCTGTGTTGCAGACATCACAGCTCTCATCCAAAGCTAAGGAGAAAAAGTCTAAATTGTCCACTTTGTTTTGCAGCTGAAGCTCCAGATTTCCTGCAATGTTTTTGAGGGGTAACAGCTAACTCAGTATCTCTGGTAGGCGCCTTTTTTTTACAACACATTACCGCGAAGGTGCGTAGGCACGCACGTAACTTACGTAAATTGAAAAACAATAGCAGTCGCCTTCAAAATAAAAGCAATGCAGTTGTATTGAAGCAGTTGTTGCGTGCATGGCATACACTTATATACATTTAATGTCTAATTTCCGCGGGCCGTAAAATGCCCAGGTCTGTTTTAGATACTATACATACATCATTCATGTAGAGAATAAACACTGGGGGACGCCACAAGCAATGCCCAAACATGGTGAAACATACTCACTCAACTTCACAAATTGTTGCCTGTTACTTAAATAGCTTCACAACCAATTTAAAACGATGCCCCTGATATAACTGATGCATGAGTTATGCATCTTTGCTTTGGGTAATGAATTAATACATCAATGCCAAATTAATCAAAAGGTTTTTTAAATAACTATTAGGTTTTTATATCACAATGTCTAACACTTATAAGGTTGGATGTTACAATTCGTCATGTACAGCATTGAAGTAGTAGGGAGAGAAAAGTGTGGTATAAGGACACATGCTTAACCTTGGTGAGGTGATCTTGCTTAATTTTTGTCCTTGTCTGTTCAATCAAATGTAATGAAATTTGGTTCACATGCTCTAGGCTAAGTATTAGTTGAAATATACATTTTTAATTGGTGCATTTGGGTGTGGATAGTTTGTAATTTTTTATTCTAATTCCACATTTTAGCAATTTCCTGTGAAATGGTACCTGATAGAGATATGCCATTTGGCAAAATTATAGGGTGGCTACCTCAAGAAATATTACCCTGATCAGCCAGATGGTGGCACTGTAATAAAATAAATAAACACATTAAGCATAGGAGGCCATAACATCAGAATTGCTTTATTTGCCAAGTAGTTTTCACATACAAGGAATTTGCTGTGGTTGTTGGTGCATACAAATAACATAAGAATTTAAAAAGCAAGTAGTGCAAAGATGTCAAGAAGCATAAAAAATAAAGTAGAATATAAATATGAATGGATATTTACAATACAGAATGATTCTGCACGACTGCATGACTTCCTCAAGGGAGTAACTACATTACTGAATGTACCCAACTTGTTCATATATTTAAATCAGTGGTGTTCATCTTTTACAGAAACCTGTGGATATTTGTTTCCAAATTCACTGAATTTGATGCAAGAAAACTGCATAAACTGTATAAGCATGCAATCAAGAAAAGGCAAGAGAATGCCCAGGTATGTAAGACCCTGTTGTAGTTGTGAATTTTGATCATGTTATAAAATGCTTGTTATTGGACAGTTCCATGATGATGGTGTTTCCATTCCTACAGGCAGTGGACCAGAATACTAGCGGTGTAAATACCCATGGCTTTAAACATGCAGGTACAATAATTTCCCCTCCATTGTCCATAGAAAATAAGATTGGTTTTCAAGTCCAAGTTGTCATTGTGTATTGATAGCTGATTAGTAACTCTTCATCTTCTGTCTTGGTCCTCAGACATTGAGAAGCCAAAGGACAACTCTCACCAGGATGATAGCAGCAGGGACAGCTACAGCTCGGAGAGGCATCAACCACCAAACAGATACCATGAACGCAGCACCAGTAAGGACCGACACACCTCCGACCCCCACAGGAAGACAGGAGGAGAGTCCAGGAAAAGACCGTACTCCTCCTTCAGCAATGGCAAAGACCACAGAGACCATTACAGGCCTGACAGCAGGGACAGAGACCGACAAGACAGGTGAGGGAGGAAGACTGCTTCAGTGCTGCTTAAAGGAACAGTTCACCCCCAAATTAACATCTTGTCATTATCTACTCTCCCATGTCAGTGGAAACTCCATTTATGTTTGTACAACCACCAAGCACACAGCAAGTTTTATCTCAGCTTTCTAAGAGACTATTGAATTGTTAAGTTAAGTACCTTATTTTCACACATGCATACACAGTGAAATTCCCTCTCTGCATTTACCCATCACGGACGACCTTTTTCTGGGACCTTTGTCACAGATGGGAGGGATGTCAAAATATAGCAAAGAGTGCCACAAAAAATATAAAAAAGATCACTGGAAGTTTACACCGAATATCCTAACATTGGTAGCAACTAAATACTATTGAAATGTATTGGTTGGCGTATGAAAAGATACCAGATTTGACTGCCCAGTCATGCTGATGTGGTTTGTATTCCCAGATACTACAGTGACAGTAAGCACAAGAAGATGGACGAGTTTCGCTCCAGCAGAGACCATCGGCTGGACATGAAGGATCATTCCCATTCGGACCACCGCTCTTCCTACCGCTACCACTCAGACTGGCAGACAGACCAGCGGGCCTCAGCCAGCGGACCTCGCTCACCTTATGACTCACGCTCACCCATGGGACACCGGTCGCCTTTCGAATATTCATCAGACCACAAGAGCACGCCCGAGCAGATCTGGAGTAGCCGCAAGACATAACAGGACCTGCCCAGGCCCGGTGCAGCCATAGACTCACAAACACAGGAAATGCCTTATGGGGACTGTGGACATAAAGCCTCAAGTTGTATTAAGCACTGTCCATCAGTTGGCTCAGTGTGGCTGTGGTGTCTACGCTTCAACAGCAACGTATCTCGGGAACCTGGGGGATGGAAGGCCAGGGAGCAGGGTCAAACAAGGCAGCAAATAAAAATGCATATTTTTGTATTTAAGAGTTTAAAGCTGCACTGTTCTGTAGGTGTAACAGCATGCAGCATAGTTTCTTTTATTATTTTTATAAAGTTGAACTTTTTTTTTTTTAAAGTCTGTAAACAGACAGAATTTACCTTGAGTGCTGCCTCACATTCTCACTGACCCCTGACACTGGATCCTGTATTTGACTGTTCTGTATCTGTTTCTTTCTCTCTCTCTCATGCTTAATGTGGTTCTCAATTTTATTTAATTAAGTGTTAAATCAATAAGAATTACTTGTGTGTTTGTCACATTTAACATGTTATAAAGGTATCTGGTCAAAAGCAACTTGGGCTCACCATCTAAAGTACCTCATTTACAGCATTTCTCATTTCTTGATCAGTTTTTTTTATTTCTCATGTGTGAGTTATTGAATCACCTGCCTTAGCTGTAAAAAAAAAAACCCTGGATTTTTGGTGTGAGCTTATCACTTTTTACATTAATAATACAAATGTAAATTTTTGTAACATAGTAAATCAGTAGTCTCTTTCCTCTCAGGCCTTTTGGATTTGTTATTATGACTCTACTTTTCCCCATCAACTCAGGCTTTTTGTCAATTATATCAATGAGTTTCTGTACAATATTTTTTAATGATGCTTTTCAGAATGTAACATTTTGGTAATGGGAAATAATTCTTTATCTGTACTCCTTGGTTTTATTTACTAGCAGTCACTGTATGTCTATTTTTCTAAATCACGGTCTAGAGAAACCAAGTGTCTCAAATAGAAGCACCTGCTAGATCTTGAATAAACTAGACTTTTTACATAATGTTTTTCCTTTACCTTTCATTTTGTTTTCTATGTAGGCAATAATGTCACTGTTCTATGCAGCCAAGTATATTTCTGGTAAACAGCCTAATTGAGTGAAGTCGCTGTTACAGTTCACACTGTTGTACATACATTTCCTCTATATTTCAAAATGAATTTACACTGAAAATGCATGAATTTTTAAGAAATGTTTTATATAATTGTGTATGAAGCCATTAAACAAAATCACTGTACTCACTTGTAAGAGCTCTCCTGAAGAATGTGTAAAGTTTGTGATCGTCTTTACCAAGAAAATTGACAACATAAATCAGATCATGCTACTTAATCATGATTTGAATGTTATCCAACAATCAAGCCTTGAGCCAATATCAGCAGCTTACTGAGATTGCGTCTCATATGAAGTGCTCATGTCCTCTAGATAGTGTAATACTGACTAGACTCTTAAAATGTGTCATAGTAACTATTCTTTCTATCATAACATCCACTAACTCCATTTCTTCACATTTCAATATAAAAGAAGCTAATTAGTATTTCTCCGGTTAATACTGTACATCCCATATCAAACAAGAACAATACGTTGTCTGTCTACCGCTTAATACACAAATGTAGTGAAACAAAATACGGAAAATCTGAAAAAAGCTAGTCAGCAAGTACATTTTTTATTTGGCTTGTAAAACACATCAGGGGCAACAGTTATTTCATAGCTTTAAGATATGCCAAGTTAACTATGTAAATTGTCTTGGGAAATGGCTTGCTTTATAGGTACAGAACATTACCATCTACTACAGCTTTTATGGATGAAGACCAGAGTTACTAACTTAAGGATCATTTATAAAATAACATTTTCAAGGCAAGATTTCTTCAACTGTAACACCGTCAACTCCAGAGATTTTACTGTGGAAAGGGAATGTTGTCCTTAGGTGTTCTTCTTCTCCTCAAACATGATGTTTGCTGTGGCTCTCTTGGCTGTGGACAGATTACACAACGTGAGAAGTCTATCAACAAACCGGAGACAATCATACATACAATCTGTATTTGTTATCTGGAGTCTGCTATTGCTGAACATACTGGGGTTTGTATCTGTTCAGTCACTGGTTAAAATAATCCACTGAATGTTAATGAGGGAAAAGCACAGCAGCATCTTTGGCTGCTACAATATATGAGTAAGAGGAACTTTTAGAGGCTTAGGCGGTGGGCTTTCATTTTAGAAAATAATGATCTCCATTGATAGATGACCCGGATTTCTAAAGTTGTGAGGATTATTTTTTTCTTGATCAGATTCTGTTTTTTGCCGCTCTAAATTCTTGCAAATTTTTCCTAAATCATAGTCTGACATTAGTTACATTTGCAGGCAAACGTTGCGGCCTACTATATCAGTCGAACCAATAGCACGCTAAGATACTGACAGGGTTTTCATTAACCTATCAGATTTAGCTACATTGAGCACAGCTGTTCAACTGAGCAGTCAGCTGATAGACACAACAGAGAACGTTTTGGTCGCAGCGGCGGCAGCACTATTCGACATGTGAGGGTAAGTATTAATGTTATTGGACAGTTTGCAACTTGTTTGTTTAGTACATTTTGTTCAAACGTATGACAATGTTTTGATTCCAATTCTGTTCACTGCATCCAATTCCAATTTGGCGAATGTATTATTATTGTTAGTGTTACTACTATTATTACGATCAAGTCGAATACAGTTATGCAACTTTTACTTTTTGCTGCAACCTCTTGGTCGTGTGTTTGTGTTTATGAGGTTGGAGGGCTATCTAACAGTTTGCTGTTATTACTATTTTGTCTTTTTGTGATTTTAGATGTTAGTCTATTAAGATACATAACAGTCATACAACATTGTGCCATTTTGTGTGTGCATGTGTAGAAAAGAGCAGGCTGAAACAGTGAAGCAGCAGCACAGAGTAGACACAGAACAGAAACACAGCCAGAAAAGGTATGTAGGGTGGTGTGTATTTTTTCTGCAGGAGGGTATTTTTGTGAATGCATGCAGTTATGTTTCTACATATAGTATTAAACTGTTTGGCCTCTAGCGCCACCACCCCCCACACCTCTCCTTCTCCATTGCCTGCTCTGAATTGTATTTTGGTTGCTGAACAGTTTGTTAAGAAACAATCATATTTTCACATTTAGACTTTTCATTGCAATAGATATTGATGTTATCTTGAGCAATGATCATCACGTAGAAATGTTACCATATCTATCAAATTATATCATTTTTGAAACACTTTTTCAGTGGCCACAGTTCCATCATTCAGCGGCCTCTGAGGGTCCAAGGCACCTTCCTCATCCTCTCATGGTAAAAGATTTTCCCAATCTGTTGAAGCAATGTGAAAAATGTAAGGTGCTTAATTATATGTCTATTTTCAGTTCTGATTCCCTCTGTGGACTTGGCCAGTGGCTCCTCTCTCTCTCACCATCGTATGTTTGGCAATATTTTGTGGATTAGGATATGTCAGTGTTATGTAATGGAATCAATTTAAGTTCAACCTTAATTTTGGAAGAATTCAGTTTAAAATGTTTACAATAACAAACAGCACAAACTACCATAAAATGTCTCTTCATTTATGCAGCCTCCTGCCTTCCTGGACCCTCACAGGTTTGTACATGGCAGCTCATGCAGTTTACATGCACATCTACCCTTAACACAGTTTTCTTTTTACAGGAGCAATGCACAAGCTCCAGTATTGCCTCTGGAGCAGGCAAAGTGTCTCCTCTCCAAAGTCCAAGTGTGGCAGGTATTTCAACCCTGATGTTTTCTGGGATGTGTATATCTCCTTTCTCCATTTGTAGGTGAGCAAGGGCTGTATCGTGCTCAAGGACCTGGGAATTAGATGAGCAGTGGCCAAGACCATTCAACAACCTTATGAGCTGTGCTGAGCCTGTCATATGCCGAACTGCCATCGCAAGAGAGTACTGTTTTGGCATGAGCCACCGTCCTTTGGTTGTCAAGGTAATGATAACCTGACAGGTAGACGCTATCTTTTGCCTGTCCTCTACAGTGACCTCAACACGTTCTTTGACTGACGGTTGTGTTGAAATTCCAGATGCCCATGTGACAAAGTTAAAAAGTTAGAAGTCTTGCCTTTAGTGAATGTGCCTTGTATGTTGTAATGTTAACTCCCTCCCTTTCTTGCACGATGTCTTTAAAAAGCATATTCAGCTTTGACAGTCGAAGCACCTCCTGTTTTTAAAAAAGCTTCTCTTCAGTCACTGTTTCACTGAAATACTTGTATACATTTTCATATAGGTTGCTTTATGTTTTCTCGTTTTCGTACAGGTACAGAGTATAATCTATCACTCACTGGCCACTAAGTCCCTATCTTGGACATGTAGAAGCAGACTCATCCTTTCTCCATTGAGCTGCGAGAAGCAACTTCCCTGCAGTGAGTGTTTCACACTTAATCCGTTTTTCTTTCATTCTTTTCTATGCTGTGTCTCATTTGTATTATTATTTGTATAATGTTTGCAAATGACGCGCTGTATTGGAAACAGGAGTGGTGCTCGCTTGGATGTGCACAAGTCACTGGTGTGTGACCTTAGAGCCCATGTCTTTGTAGGAGTTTCCTCACCATCTTCTGTTTCTACATCTAGCACTAAAAAACAAGCAGAAGACAGAAGACCACAGATTTAGGCTTTTACATTACATCATCATTTAGCAGACGCTTTTGTCCAAAGCGACTTACAATAGTAAATTTTTTCATCCACATCAGTCAGGCCAACTATACAACGCAGTCTTTCTTCAGCTAAACACTTCAATAGGAACAAGTAGCATATAACACTTCAATAGGAACAAGTAGCATGAAACACTTCAATAGGAGCAGTAGCATTAGTAGTCAGAGTTGTTAGTGTAGTTTTTTTGGGGGGCGGGGGAGAAGAAAAGAGTAGAAGGAGATAGGTCAGTTCAGGTAGGGTCTAGGTGTAGTCGGAAGAGATGGGTTTTTAGTCTCCTGCGGAAGATGGGTAGCGATTCAGCTGTCCTGACTGAAGGGGGGAGCTCATTCCA
>OMOT01087968.1:0-12165 GCA_900312575.1 Acanthochaenus luetkenii | reverse complement strand
TCCCTGTCTGTCCTCTGCTGTTGCCCGTTTAGGCCCGCAGAGGGCGCCTGTGTTTCCCATGTGCCCCGTTGTTTCCCAGCTGTATCTTATCGGGTCATTATCCCTGGGGGGTATATAGTCTTTGTCTCCCCGTCTGTCTGGTGCTGGGTTGTTAACTAAGAATGTTCAGTTTGTTAAATAGGTTAGAGTTTGTGAAGTAGGATAATTATTATTTCTCTCGTCGATTCTTAGTGTGCATGTTTTCGGTGCATGACTCATTATACCCGTACCTGTGTCTGGCAGCGTGGATTAAATACTCCATTATACCTGGAACCTCCTGCCTCCTCCTCCTGTGTCTGCTCTTGGGTCCGAACAGTAAGCAAACCATGACATATTCAGAGTTTAAGCCTAAATGGTTCTCGTCACCTATAAAATGAGTTTGTCTCATTGAATGAATCACTGATAATCTTACAATCTCTTCTTTCTTATAATTGCAAAAGCATCACAACAATATTTAGACTATGTTCTGCCTTAGGCTGCCTTCCTCTCTGGGAAAGTCTTACCCATCTTTGGATCAAACACCGTTCCACTGGAGTCACGATGTGGCCTCATCAGGCTGTAATGTGAGTTGGGGATACTCATCCTAATTCCTCATCTAGGTATTAAAATAGTTAATGACAGGAAGCTACACCAACCAAGATGAGAGACTGGGAACCATTCATGCCAACAGACATCTTAATGTTATCACTTAATAGACCCTGCTGCTTCAGACACAGTACCACAGATCAAAGTGGAATAAATTACATTATGTAAAACATGACATTGAATCAAATGAAGGAGTTAAAAAATATTCAACAATTCAACAATCACAAAACAATGTACCTGTGTGCAATGGATTCTGCTTGATGCACTACATGCTTGGCCCCTGCTGATTGCAGCTTAAATGTGTATCATTATACAATATAGACAAAATGAAATAAAAAAATGTATGAAAGGTGCTGCATTCCTTTTTATGTGTGAGAGATACCTCTAGGGAATATGCACTTAATGAGTGGGGGCTTTAAAAGCCAATGTCCATCAGACATGTTTTTGAGCCGGTATTTAGACGTGCGTGTGTCAGAGCCGACATGCGTTTTCAATTGTTACTGTTTGAAATGAAAAAAATGTGAGGGGGGAGACTAATTAAAATATTTATGAAACGTACATACTGGTTGATGCATGGCTCACCCATAACTGAGGTAAATAACAAAACAAAAAAAACTTAAAAAACCCCACCTTAAACAAATTAAAGTCTGTCTGCTCTGCTGCATAAACGCTACTGGTGGACATTACATCCACGACCCGAACAGCTATCTGTGTCACCCATTATGATAATAAGGCATCATTAGCACATAATAAATATATTCTAACCCTATTACATCAGAGCAAGATAAAATGCATTCTACTATAGCTGTGTAATGAGGCTGTGCATTTACCAAATGAATGGTGAATGGGGCACTTTCTGCACCATGGTGATGTAGTAACAGGAAGGGAACTGTATTCCAAATGTGTCTGTTTTGAAGCTGAGATTACATTAAAGCTAAAAAAAATACTCCACTGAGGTGCATTAAAAAGGTATCATAAAAGCTTCTTTTTTTTACAGGAAGACAAAATGTAATTGTTTGTAAAGGTTATTGTGGAAACCACATTATTTAGAAGAAAAAAACATGAAGTGCTAATAACAATAAATTAATATATGTTTTTCTCCTGAGCAAAACTGGCCCTCTTGTACAACAAGGATGGTAGATATTTTCTAAAATGTGACACTCACACCAGCGCATTTTTACTCATTGCATGTTTTGCCAGAAAAGCAATCTTAAATATATAAATGTTCAGCTATTTTTGTTTATTTCAAGATTATTTTTTCAGCAACCAAAAGAACAGCCTTTGAAAACAAGCAGAAAACTGACAACTCACTCAGCAATCAATATTCCAAACAAGTAACTATCTATAAGCAACAAGAATTTACAGTTTAGGATTCTTCTTTTCAAAACAACATTAAGCTATGCGGTCCATTTAGGAAGTATAACTTAATAACGTTTAACGTGTTTCATAAGGTTATTAATGCTAGCTTCAGTAATGCTTCCTGAGTTATGTGCTTCAATGATATCCTGATCCATGATATATTCCGCTTCATTTTCCAATGTGATTATGTTATGCTTATAACAACTTACAATGCATCATAATGGATGTCAAGTTTCACCCAAGCATGCCTAAAAACTGATATTTTGTAGGCCTGGTGATAGTCATGGTAGAGTAAAGATGCCCATATAAAATCACTTTGTGTTGCAAAGTGGATTTCATTCTCTCCTCACAGCATTGAATATTAGCACACAATAATGCTTTAAACCACAACCCAGAGCAGCAAAATCTAAGTGAGGCTTTGTTTTCCATTACCGGCCTGCCCAGAAACATAAAACAATAGTGCACTGTTGCAATATTAAGCAGCCACTTTCCTTTAAGTGTGCTCAAGCCATGCGTTACAGGGCAACTGCCCTGTCAAGGTGAGAGGACACTGGTGTGCCCCTGAAAACAGAGGGCTTTAGTAACGACGAGCACATTTTATGGTGCTGGTTTCTTGTCCGATTAGTTTTTTTTAAGCAATACATTATCCTACTCTATGAGATACGTTCAGTCCGTTTGCAAATAATTAGATTATCCAACATCCTGCAACGAAAAATATTCCCTAATCAAGTATTAATTTTGATGCAGATTTTAAAAGGTAGATGATGACAAGGTACATTAATGTTTAAAGTGCAATAGTATTAACTTTTCTTTCCAAGTCCTGAAAATAACTAATTGGTCCTCCACTGAAGGGCTTCTCAGGGAGAAATTATTTGATGTAAGAATAATGGCAATTTCAACTCCACCTCGTAATATGTATTTGGGTCTTGAAATCTGAAACTGTTCAAATGTCACTCTAAAAAGCCTAGCAATCACAGAGAAGCCAACAAAGACTTGAACATCTAGTTGAGTGCTTGCAGGGAAGGGAATTGACATTAAAGCTCAGTTTTAGAGTGCAATGTTCTTAAATAATTATTTTTGCCCTATTCACGTTACAGCATATTCTCTGCTGGATTCGCTGAATGAGCCTCTTGAATCTTCATTATGTGGAGAGTTATTGTGCTCAACATGTATCTGTGATTTCCTTTGTGGATATGAGTCATTCGTACAAAGACCCATAATATTTGTCTTAGTGAAGTATGAGTTTTAGAGCAAGTCAGAGAATGCGAGGGGCAATTAAAGCAACTGTGGCATACAAATCCCAACTAATTCATTTCTGCTTTCAATTCAGTTTACAGCCTTTGAATGATGATCAATTAACCATAGCTGTTTTGTAGTGGAATAGGACACTGCTTTACAAAAACAATTTGTTTTAGTGCATTCAGAAATTAGCATTTATTTTCTTTAACTCTTAGGGAATGGTTGTTTATGGTTGTTTAAATTACTATGAATGCTGTTTTGGACTATGAATGTAATAAATATGAATCGGAAGCCAAAAATGTGCTTTAAATAAAAAACATTTCTATTAGCTCTCTTTGCAAGTACTGAATAACATAAAACAACATGTTTCTACTGTCAGTCATTTACATTTTTAAGGAACAATTTTATATTGAGATGTTCTATTTTGGTGTGTTTGAACATCTACGCATATTTTTTTGAGCATCACAAGTCCAGTGAAGAGGGTGAGAGGGACCTAGATGGGTAATGAAAGAACAGTGGTGTGTTTGACATATACCTCATATATGAAGAACAGGTTCAAGACACACATTCATTAATGTACTATGTATCTGTAATAAAGGTGTTACATTTGTAATGGGTAGTGGTGCATATATATGGGGTTCCAAACCTGTGAATAGATGAAGTGAAGGCTTTCCAGTTCAAATGCTGTAAACTGGAAGTCAGTCATTATTTAATCAGGGAGCCAGCTATGGCGCAGATACTGGCGTGGATTTTTGCAATAACTTTAACAAAATTATTAACAATGTCTTCATTAAACATCGCTGGTCATATATGTATATAAATAGAGGGAAATTATAATTCCTATATTATGGGACCTTTAAATAATGAATATTCTGGAATAAATATTTATATTTTCTAGGCTTATTTCAATAATGAATCAAGTAAAATAGCTTGTCACTTGTACAAAGCTAGTATCTAGGTGTATCTAGGTGCTAGGTCCATGAGCTAAGACCTCATGGAATTTAGATTTATTTCCAGAGATGTAGTCATATGCGACACTTTTTTACTGAGGTGTCTTGAGATCGAGCATGACACGCCCACAGTTTTAACCGTTTGATGCATTCTTCATACTGGAAGTCATAAAATAAATATGTAAATGTATTTTAGCTGATTTAAAATGGCACTTCAAAGGAATTCATAATAATAATCCTGACTACGACGCCTGAAGCACTTCATCAGAAAAAATAATTTGACACATGGTGTTAAAAGTCCCAGAGTATTCACTTTTCATGACTATGTTTTCAAATGCACATTGTCTCAGGATAAGAACATGTCTCTTGATGTATTTCAAATAAAACAGGGTATTTCCTGAATACATTTTAAGAACAAGCTGCAAAACACTTACAATACTTGAGCAGACAATACCACTGATTCAAATGGTAAAAACATGCAGTGGAGGTATTCCAGAGGGTGTGTCACTTCAAATACCGTTGAGACGCATCAACGGGAGTTAATCTGTCTACAAGTGGATTTGGGGTTTTAAATCTAACACAATCAAATTTGGCCTTCATTAAACACTGTCGGTCACATACCTGTTTAAATAGCAAAATGCTAAATTAGTAAAATAATAATTTAATAATAATTTATCCTTTATTGTCACACACATGCACAGAGCACCGCACACACTTAGTGAAATTATTCTCTGCATTTAACCCATCACGGATCCCCCCGGATACACACAAGTAATTGCACAACACACACATGCTAGGGGGCCCGGAGCAGAGGGCTGCCATTATGGCGCCCGGGGAGCAGGTGTCTTTGGGGTTAGGTGTCTTGCTCAAGGACACTACGACAGATTTATCCCCGGGAGGAGCTGGACTCGAACCGCCGACCTTGCGGTTGCGGGACGGGAGCTCTACCTCCTGAGCTACTGATCGCGGGTCAAGCTCAATCACAATAAGGGCCGCACTGGAAAATCCAGATTTCTTTTTTATACACATTTTGTCACCATTAGTTTCCAATTAAATGCACATCAAGCTGCCGTTTCAAAGTCTACAAATGTAAGGTTTATCCAGGGCCATCAGAGGAAGCCCCCCGCATCTCGCCTCCTCTCCCATGATAAACACAACCCAACACAGACGCTAGAATGATAGATTTGTAGTATTAATCAGATCAAGACCAGGCTACAACTTCTAAATAACTGTAGGGCAAACACGCCAGCGGCCCATGACAATCTTAGGTTATGTATCACTATTTACATACAAACATGTCACCTGTAAGCGAGAATTATTGCTGTGTGTGCTTGTTCGCAGAGTATTGGCAAAGAGTATTGGCACACAGGAGCAAGGGGAGGCATGTTTGATTTGTGTTGTGGGCCAGTTAAGTTCTAGAAAAGTAGCGGATCAAAAGGAATTGATAACCAAAAATGAATCTGCCGGCCAGCTGAAAGTTTATGGGTGTCTGATCTGGCCCACAAACCTTGTGTCTGTCATGAGGTCTAAACCAAGCCCTGCAATATAGTAGCTCAAAGAGTTATATATTTTATTTTGAGAGATATATTTTTTATGACCTTATTCCAAAACGGTGTCATCTCCACGGTTCTATCCATTGCAGTAGTCTGTTGTTAGTTCTGCCAGCAAAGTGCACAGTTCCTAGCAAGTTTCATGAAAAAAGACCGGAACCGAGATTTTTGCTTATTTAAGCTGTTCTGAACCCCTTTCACCACACGTGCTGGAGCACATTGTATGTTCTATGAAGTCTTCTAAATGTCCCCCAGATGTTGCACCACAAAATTGTTCAAAAAGGTAATCAATACACACTTCAACTGTCATCAGCTCACTGGCCACTTGCATTTTACCCAGTAGTTTCAAACTTGGCTCAAACTAACTAAAACTAACAAACTAAAAGTAGTTTTAATCCAATAAATCCCTCCAGTCAAGTGAATCATATGGGCTGACTTACAATTCCATAAGGGTTATACAATAGATAGATCATGCTAAAGGTTAAAACTAATCACACATTGAATTTACATCTTAATTTGTTTGGTAATAAGAAAAGGGGACCTGTTCATTTGAGTTAGATATGGTGAGACTCCATTACCCATGATTCTTATCACCAGAGCAGTGGTGAAAAGTTCCGTACAGTTAGTGCAGTAGTAGAGGGTTGGGGCTAGCGGCGCATATTTCATTTGCTACACGATCCAAAAAACGTGTCATATTTTGATTCAGTAGAGATAAACAGTTTGACATTCAGTCCGAGTTCAAGTAAGGCAGTTTTAAAAGATCATAAATCAGACTTTAGAGCATGCAATAACAAAGAGGCTGCCTTTCTTCAATAATCATAAAATAACATATGCCGTTCATTAAATGCTGCTCTCAAAACAACCTTGCAGTACCATTAATGCATATATTTTTTGCATGGTTGTCACCGGTGGGAATCAAATTCCTGAACTCGGCAGCATAAGTGCCATGATGTACCAGCCATACAGGACCACAAGGACTAATATAGTGACCGTTGACCGTTCTTGGTTTGTAAATGCCCCATTTGAAACCTTTTAGTCCCCTGTGCAGTGTTAATCAGATCACAACATTTTGATTGACCACAAAAATGGGGGAAATGCCATTGATAAAGCACTTTTCTAGCATCCTCTCCAAACTTCACATTTAAGGTCTCATTCCTCTTTGCCACATTATTGATCAACTTCTTCTACCAATGCTGCACCAATCTGATTAGCTCTGCCATCAATACTTATGGGTGTTTCATATTTTACAACAAAAACTAATCCACCAATGTCTTTTTTATCCTTCCCAAATCCTTAATTAGAACTCATGACTATCTAGGTCATCTGTCTGATAATGTCAAGCCAGTTGCCAGACAATTAGGGGTCAACTTTAATTTCGATGTACTCTAAGTTTCGAAGAATGGGTTAAGAGTTCAGTTTTGCATTTTCTAGATGGAAATTATTTACCCCTCACTTGTAGACAACTGGGGCTCTCTTCATACCTGCAGCAGCCAAATGTCCCTCCCATATCTGCATCTTGCGGAAAATGCAGAAGCAGAGCTTTTAAATTAGTTGTTGAATATGACAACACATTGCCCCAGATACAAATGTTAATATTTTACTGATTGCTTCTATTGCTACATCTCAGACCCTCAACTTGAGGTCCACAGTGGCAGGGTCTGCTCCATAATCTAAACTAAAGGTGATCAGGCCTTTACCATCAGCCTTAGGATTTGGAGCAACTATCCTGAAGGAAATCAAATTGGAATTTCAAGTCCCCTCTTCACTAGACATTTCTGCTGGAGCTCTGCTCTAATTGGCTAGCTCACCCATCTCCATTGTAAAAATGTGACATTCATGTTTGTGACAAGTACAGCCCACCGTCGGTCAAGGGCACGGGGTTATTTACTGTGCTTTGTTTTCATGTTCGTGAAGCAATTTGTCAAAGTGCTATATTAATAACATACCTTTTTCTAAATCACGCGTAGCATGCCACTATAGATTCTGTTGAAACTTCCAGCCCGGTATGATAGTACACAAGTGGTTGATTGACGTGTGGGGCGGGTGTAGGATGGAGAGATAAACTAACACGTCTTTTTAGTCATCCTGTCAATGACGAGTAAGAGAAGGAGCCTGCCACTGAGAGCATGCATGTGTCAACACATGATTATAACGCTTCCTTGAAATGGAGTGATTTGCCGCATCATACAGCAGTCATCTAGCACTTTGATATAGACCCCCACAAGATATTTGGTTTGTCTGTATGCCTCCACAAATACCTGCCAATCAAACCAACTCGGAGGGAAAACCCAGGTGGAGAGAAATCTGAAACAGCTGCCGCCTTATTCTACAGTACACAGAGATATATGTACAGTGTGTTTGTTTGTGGATGATGATGTGTTCTGAGTAAAAAGCACACTGTCCTTTTCAGCACCTTGAAACAGGCATTTGAAATGTAGATGACAATGGCACATATTTGCAAATTGTAGTCTGCTGGGAATACTGGGCATCAGTGAAGCTTAAACCATACCAGGAACTTGGACTAAAATGTATGCATAATGCATTGACAAAAATCATCATTTTTATTTGTATAGAACCAAAACATATGTATTTTATTTCAATTCTGTCAAGTATTCAGTTTGTTTCCATCCATATCTGTCAACCAGATTTGCGTCACTTGTGTTCCTCACTGTTACATATTTACTGGTCTACATAGTACACCACACAATTGGACATTTTCAATTGCGCCTCATTATCTTGTCAGCCTCAAAATACTGTACAGTGAGTGACAGGCCATTGCACAGCAATATTTGTCATATTTGCCACGCTGGAACATCGGGTTAACCTTCCCAAGATGTTTTGAAGAAATAGTGTAACAAGGGTTGGTGAATATCTCAAGGTTGATATCTCGACATCCTCAAAGCTGATCAATAATCCACAGAAATGACTGTGTGCATGGGAATGCTGTTAATTATTCAGTAGCATTTTGTATCTATTCCCCACTGGCATTAAGTATTAGTCTATCCAGTCACGGAAACACATATATGCTTGTCTTGTCCGGTCTACACAGGGGAAAATGTTATATCTGGGGACTTGCATTGTAGATTAAAGATAATATTGTATCTGCTGCATATATGACGCAGTTACAGTAGCGCCGACTGAAAAATATGAATAGCTGCCAATCACTCAGGCCATTATTTGTCAAAATATCCTGGGTGCCACATAACTTCATTATTCCATTTATTATTCCAGGGTTACATTTTATGGTAAGATAAATAAATTAAATACATTAATACATGTTAACACTGACAATGATGCTCTTGATACAGTATGACACATATAATTTGAACTGGATAGAACGGACGTACCACTGTTTGTCGTGGTCATTTGACTAGTACACCATAAAATGGCGCCTATGGCATTTTAAGGGTTAGTTGCTATAGTGACAGTGGAAGTCTGGGCAGTAAGGCCGTAAAGTGAATCACACTGTGGCTGTAGCCTGAACAAAAAATGGTTAGCTTTGTAATGTTACGAAATGATCGTTTCAGTAATAAAATGTGATGACTTACCAATTGTAATAAAAAGTGATTAAACACAAATCGGTCCAACAATCCATAAGTAGCCTCCTTCAGTGACTTGCTGTAAGTCGGTTTATATGGAAGTTAGCCCAACGTTCCAGGATGGTTTGAATGGGGATGTCCATTCTATCCAATTCAAATTCTGTGATGATATTGTAAGAAGTATTGCTACCTAGTGAACCTGGATGTATTTAAAAATATAACTTGATTTGCAATGCAGATACACTTTGATGAGTGGCTTGAATATGAAGACTAATAGAATAATAGGAATACTACCAGCATTCAGACGATGGCATCCACAGTTGCCCAGCATGCACTAGTGGCAGAGGAGAATTTTGACCAACTTGAGAGGGCAAGAAACAAGGCTGTGAACTGTTCTACCAAATTGTCTGCATGCATGGTGATTTGTTGAGTTACGTAGAATAATAACATGCCACTATGCAAACTTCATAACACGTGGGGCTTGGTGTATTCATATTAGTAGCTACCTCAGGCTCAGAGCTGGATTGAACAGGCATTTAAACCAACCATTTGTCCTCGGTGCATTATGACCTTTGTGGAGCTTGAGGTAGCACATTCCTCGGGGTGGCGGAGAAGATAAGATGGGAGAGCAGTGATACAACTGCTTACACCACAGGGTGCTGTCACAGAATATCATCTGCCACGCATATGGCCTCCGTAGAAAGGTTCGCTTCGGACCTGCAGCTTTGCATTGGGCGTGGGGAGAAAGAGGGCAACAGAGATCTGACAGCATCATCGTTCAGCATCAAAGCTGACGCAAACGGGAGGAAATATTGCACCCCGATTTAAAATAAATCAACAATCGCAGAGATAGAGAAAATAGCATGCGTTACATGGTTACAAAACCTGATGTTCCCTGATGATCCTTCATTAAAAAGGTGGGAAAATATCTTGGCAAGTTGTCAGTACTGTAAACGCTTCACTATTTCAAGAAGACTATGTGATACTCCACCAATCCAGTATGTGTGGATGCCATTTTCCACTGGATCTTCAAAATGGATGGTAGAAGTATGATCTACACTGTATCATTATACAGCAACTCTCAGATACTGGTCTCAAAATGAGGGAAATCGTGGCTTTCAGTGGACACGGGTAACAATAATAAGCCAAATAAGAAAAATTATCATGTTTGGTGTTTTTTTTGTGTGTGCGTGGTTTTGTTTTGTCATTACAGATCTGAGACTATGTTGACGTCTTATTGGAGGCCTAACTTAATAACTGAATACTATGGATCGATATCCTCACAGCCCAGTCGCCTGACAGCCACACACCAGTGAAGCATGCAGCCCCTTCCAAATCTCATATATACTGGATTCATACTTCAATATTTGTTCATGCCATGGAAGTGTACAAATAAATATGTACCACCAATACTGCCAGTGACCAATATAAAGCAGCAAGTTAGCATAGCCAACTTGTTTCTTAGCAATTTGAGGCCTGTTGCTAGCTTGACATCTCTCTTTTTTATCCAGAACATGTCAGATTGTAAAACTATTTTCACTCTCTCCAATGTTATTCACCATCAACAGTCCAGACATACAATTCTGCTCTGGATAAAACATTTTCATAATGGGATCCCTGCTCTAATGTATCTGTGATTATTGAACCTTGATATTAAACAGTTTAGAAACTCCTGATCTACACACTGGGTGAAAATCTTTTTAATTCTAGGACGCATCCAGATCATATTTGAGCATGTGAGAGGTTTTGTGAATATGCGCCATGTCTGGGACAATATTTAGTCAGTATTTTGCAATTTTATACATGTCATTTCCAAGTTTATAATATGACTTGAATATGCTGTGTATAAGGATATATGGGCTCATTATTTTGACTAGAATAAAGACCCTATCTATAGCATATCAGCACTTTTTGTAATACAAGCACATATGTTGTGATTTTGAGTGCAAATACAGCTTTTGGTCATATTTAGATTTTAATATTTGTCTAATATGCACATCTATACGGGCCATATCAGTAGTCTTATTGCCAAACCAACCACCTAATGTCTCCATAGATATCATTTTTTCTTTTTGAGGAATCCGGATCTTATCTTGAGTATATCTGGGGATCTACTGATATACACTATGTCTGGACAAATATTGACTCAATAATTGCTTTTTTCTTCTGCGGCAGTATATGTGGATATCACAGCAGGAAAATGGCTGGAATTCATAAATGACTAATAGATATTTTCAAGACCCTCTTCAAAGTGCGGATCATTTCTGATGCATATTCAGAGTTTGAATGAAATGCTAGTGACAGAAACACACTATTGCTTATATGAGTTCTGAAATTGTTTTTAGTGACGTGTGGTGAGGTTCATGGTTGGTGAGGCACTGACTCCTTTAGAGTCAGATTTACAAATATATAAACCCAAAAGTGTAGCTTATTCAATTGGCTACTGGTTATTTCATATCTCATCAGCATTCTTCACACACGCACACACACGTAAGGTACGTATTAAAGGTACTGTGGTACCCTTGTATCGGACAAGTGTCCACCGGGTCATAAACAACAAAGTCTCGTCTATATTTCCTACTTCCCCAAAGTCTCGAACACGGTTTTTGGTCTCTTCCTGGTGTTTCGCCTCCCACTCCCTCCATACGTAACACCCCCCCCTCCTCTGCGCTGTCCGGCTTTTTAAACCCTCCCGCTCTCTTCCCTGATTGGCCCTGCCTGATCCCCCTGATCCGCTCAGCTGGCCCCCATCAGTCCGTGATTGGGGCGGACGGCCGTCTCTGGTATCTAGCGTCCACGTGGGGAACGGCACGTACCGCCCCTCCTTTACCTCTCCTCTCCTAACTTCCCTCCGTCTACCACATACCCCCCCCCTCAGCCCCGACCCTCGGGGAGGAGCGGTCC
>OMOT01087955.1:0-11421 GCA_900312575.1 Acanthochaenus luetkenii | reverse complement strand
CTTGACAAAACATTAAAGACTATAGATCAAGAGGCTTTAGGCTTTTCATATTAATTTATTACAATCCGTAGGTCAGATGCATCACAACCCACGGAAGGGACTCTCACACAGCACTCAAGCGAATGACCAGTAAGAGCCTCGAGCACCCACTGAACAAGCACCTTTATAGGCTCACATCAAACACATTTGGTAGAACAACAGACATTTTAGCATACAGACGAACACCCCCAAAGGGACATTTGGTAGTCAGGATCAAAGAGACAATAAACAACAACTGCCCCTGATCAATGTATATTGGCCTGCCATCCTGTCTGTCTCCCTCCCTCTCTTCCCCCCTGCCTGCAACACCTTTGCAAAATGCAGACTGACCGTCTCTATCTCAATCTCAGTTATGAGGAAACATGTTTAACAGTTGTTTTTTCCATCACACCATCCAAGCTGTGTACAGCAAGGATGGGACGCTGCTGACCTCAACTGGGGATGTAATCGGACAGTGGAAGGAGCACTTTGAGGAACTCCTGAACCTGACTAACCCACCCTCTATGGTAGAGGCAGAGCTGGAGCATGATGGGGGATCAACATACATTTCCATGGCAGAAGTCACTAAAGTATTTAAACAACTCCAAGTTCAAGTTCATTTATTTATATAGCCCTTTATCACAAGCACGTCTGTCTCAAAGGACTTTACAGATAATGAGCCAAACTAGATCTAGCTGAACAACAATCAATGGAATTACAGAATACTATAAAACAAACACGGCAACAGAACAAAGCACAAGACACACAATATACATTTTAGTAAACCATAGCAAGCCAACCTATTCTACAAGGCCTAAACTACACGGCACCACCAGCCTTAGATCCTCAAGGCATGCAAGTAAAAATGTCCGAGAAAACCTTGAAAAATTGAAGAAACCTTGGGTGGGCCAAGTCAAAGAGGAATCCTTCACCAGGACGGCTGAGCGTGCAATAGATGCCGGGACAAACAGTGGAATATACAATAGCATAGGCAATGCCAGTGACATAGGAAACAGATAAGGCAATAGAGGCAGACAGATGGGGGCACGATCGTCGGCGATGGTATCCACAGAACCAGGGGCTGCGATCGCGTAGTAACAGCATCAGGGATGGGACAATGGCCAGCAACCTAATGTTGGCGCCGCCAAGTGCGGCCACCTGTTACAGCAGCTCCCATTCACAGTGTTACTTCTAAGCTTTTCTCTTAGCCTAGTGCTTATTTCTTCCTTTTTTTTTCTTGGACACATACACGTACCACCTAACAACATCCTAGCTCTAGGCTTAGAGGTTGTACGGACTTTATTTTCTACGCCTGAACCCACCAACCGAAGATGCTACGCTACAGCCGAGAGGATCTACTCGCACTAAAGGCTACGGCATCCGCCCCGACGGCAGCAATACCGAAGGAGCTACGTAAACACAGACAGGGAACGAGAGCCGGCCGGAAGGTGAAGGAGGTTCAAACCTTACCTTCCGTCGGTGGTAATGGGGAATGTGAGATCGCTGGCCAACAAGACGGACGAACTCGCAGCCCTGGTGAGCAGCCAGCATCAGTACCGGGTGTGCAGTCTGCTGTGTTTCACGGAAACGTGGCTGAATGGGAATATACCGGACTGTTCGGTCGAACTAGCCGGCTTCACGCTAGTTCGGGCGGACAGGGAGAAGCAAAGTGGCAAGAAGAAAGGAGGAGGTCTTCGTTAACTCCAGGTGGTGTAACCCCGGACACATAACGGTGAAGACACGCATCTGTACTCCTGACATTGAACTATTGGCTGTGGGTCTGAGACCATATTATCTTCCTAGGGAGTTTTCGCACGCCATTGTAGTTGCTGTGTATATAGGGGATCAATAAAGTGCATCTAATCTAATGACTCACTGTCTAAAATGGCATATATTTGACAAAAATAATAACATTTCAGTTGATGAGAATGCACAAATATTTGTCAAACTGTAACAGCTCTGTAACTGTTGATTAAAATTAATGATTAGATTACAGTAGGCTACATTTAAGGACTTGGGAACACCATAAAATAATGTTAGTTTTTTGCCCTTGGGTGTGTGTATGACATCCGGAATGTTAAATGTTTCTATCCCACCACTAGGTGGCACTGCGAGACCAGGCAACAGCCTTGTGTTTAAAAAAGTGTAGACATTTCTTGACAATTTTAAAATATTTTGATATCTCTGCCGTCATGGCTTCCCTTCATGGTTTTTCCTAACAGGGTTGGGAGGGTTACTTTTACTATGTTATCAGATACTGATTACATGCTTCTAAATGTAATCAGTAACATATTCTGTTAGAATACTCAATATCAGTAACGTAATCTGAATAATTTGGATTATTTATAGAATATTTTTAAATGCTGGGCTTTCTGGATTTAATGATAACCAGGTGGTTATAGCTAAAACAGCTATAATAAAAACCAACTGAAGATATACACACCGACTCCATGTTCAGCAAATTGAACTTTGTTTATTTTGCATGCAACATAATTTTTAAAGCAGTAAATTAATGTCAATGCACATCAACACAATAACATTCCTTGTGATTTACAGTATCGATAGTATGACATTTTGAGGGTTTGCCTACATTCTTTTTAGGGCTATGATAACATATCTCACTGTTGTTTTCATTTCACCAGCCAAATAAATGTCTGGTACATGAAAAATACTACAAAAAAAGCCAAGAGAATTATGCATATATATTATAATATAGAGGCATGGTCTTCACTTGTTCGACCACGTTTTTGATGAAAAATACCTTTGATATCTATACTTTTTAAAGGGAATCGATAACAAATGAGTAGTATGCGAATATCGATATATCGATACTGCAGTATCGATCCACTCACCATCGTCGGTAGAGCAGAAGAAATCAGCCCAGTGAAATGTACCAAGCTTTACACTTTCCTTATATTATTGGTGGACTTTGTGTTCTTTGTACAACTGTCACAGAGGTAATAAATGTCCTGCCCCAAGAGAGAAACGTCTTTTGACACCTGATATGCAGAAAAGCACCGGATAATAGATGCAGTTAGATGTTACCAGTTATGAGCCAAAACGTATATGTTAATGACCAGACATTGTCCCGTTCGGAGCCAGATCTAAACGAGGTAACGAAATGCAACAAAATAACCTGAACGACCGGCTCTCCGCTCCGTGTCCATTTGTGCTGCACCAGCTCACGTCTCTGAAGCATGGAATTCACTTGTGAACATATATAAAGGGCTGTATTCATTTATAATTAACACAAAGTTAATATATAGACATGTTTCGTTTCGCCACAATCAAGAAGTTACCTGCCAAAGTGTCGGTTGACTTACAAAACATACAGGCTAAATGAAAAATCCACCCACATGTGGCACTTGGCGGGTGTTAATTTCAAACACTGCGTGCACAGTGAGTAAAATTGCCTTACCTTTGATTTATTTTAGAGAAGGGAAGCTGGAACAAGCGTCAATGACAGTGTTACATCCACTATACAAAGCGGAAATGCGTCAACTGAATTTAAATTGAAAAAAAATATATTTTATTTTAAACGGAACAAATAATACATTTTTGACGGAAATCCGTATGTATACGGAACTCTTGCACCCCTGTATATTGTAGTATATAATATGTGTATGTATATTAGGGATGGGATGGGTGCGTGTACACGTTTAATGAAACTATCCGTTTGATGATGATGTAGTATGTATATATGATGCTTTGTAAAGCCCTTTGAGGCATGCTTGTATAAAAGGTATAAAATGATTAGATGATTGATTAGATGATCATAACTATTCACAAATGTTTCACACTTAAACACGCACTTAATGAGGTTTTACAGCAAAGCAGATGCAATATCAACCACAATGTAGTTGTGTCCAGAAATGTTATTCTATCATTATAATGTCACAACCTTTTATAGAAAAAATTCACTTCCACAGTGGTTCTATTTGGATGTTTTATATTATAATATTACATTATGTGTCACAGTAAAATGTCAAAATGGTTACTTTACACAGGTACCTTGCCTATATGTACTGCCATTGACATTATCATGTTAACATCGACATATCCGTTTCCTACCCAGATAATGCTGATTACCACAAAATAGTATTGAATCAATGAGCTGCTCAAATATACCTTTCCTGTACTCTGTGTGTAGGTGTGCATGCAGTCTTACTGAGTCCCTTCCAGTTGGCCTGGATGTCTGGAGTAAGGCTGCTTAATTCCCTCTGGAACTGTTGTTTAGCCTCATTAACCAGTTCGCTGTACTGGGTGACGATCTTAGCCTCAGACTCTGCTGACTGCACCTACACACACACACAAACACATAGACACACACACACGGTCAGTGTTTTGTGTATGTGTGTTTAACATGTAGCTAGAAGCAGCAGTCTGTCCTCAGTGGTAAAACAGTTTTTAGATTACATTAAATGGTCCTTAAGTAATCTATGACCTCTATCGGCGACCAATACAAATTGCATCAACATTGGCAGAAGTTGTCTCCTCCTACACAAGGCACAGCCCCAACCCATCCCATCCCCTTGATCTGTAGTGGCCTGTAATAGATAAAACAATGAAGTCACAATTTCACAATACAGAAGTAATTTAGCTAATTAGAGATCCTTCAAAAACATATAGAGAAGAGGTAATATATCACCATGCAACATTACATTATGGCATTTAGCAGAAGCTTTTATCCAAAGCGACTTACATATCATCATAGCAGCCATGCAAGGCACCAACCTGCTCAACGTGAGCAATTTTGGATTAGGCGTCTTGCTCAAGGACACTACGACAGATTTTTTTCCTTAAGAGGAGCTGGACTCGAACCTTCAACCTTGCAGTTGCTGGGCGGGAACTCTACCTCCTGAGTCACTGCCGTCACATATTGCACTACACAATGCACATGTCTTTTAAAAGTATTTTCATTCGTTTGTACTAGTCCATACCGAAATACCTGGGGATGCATGCAACAACTACGCGACACAACTTACATTCTGGAAAATGGAAAAAACTGATTTTGAGCGCGCACACACACTTCCTCATTCTATAGTAGGATGTATGAGCACATCAACTTGTGAACATTTTACTGCCACTGCTTCCACCCACAGAAACCCACCCATTATCCATCACTCCCTTTTTCCCTTCACCCACCCTAGCCCAGCTCAGCAAGAACCCACCCACAGGTCACCAGAGAAAGGAGGGAAAAAAGGTGGTGGGGGAGAAGGTAAAAGAGGGGAATGAGAAGCTCAGCTGTCATTAAATAGTGAGGGTATCTAAATGTAGGGCTCTGCTATATGGACCAATTCTTCTATCACGCTATGGGTAATTTAATATCTCTGTAACGATATATATCATGATGTAGTGTTTTCTGTAAATTCTATGAAAAATGTGTCTGTACAAAATAACCACATGCCTCATAATCCGTGTATCTTCCATTCAATCCATTAGTTTAAAAAAAAAAATACAAAATGTGATTATTTTATTCAAAATATGCTTGTGAAACATGAATTGATTGCCTTTTCTTATTTTTTTATTCCCATTTCTCCCTTACCACAAAAATGGGAAATATATATAATGTATAAGAAAATATAAAAAAAGGTGCATTTTCATTTCATCATCAATTTCTAACTAATACAAACACTGCCAACGGTCATCAGTAGGGAGAGTTCATGTAGAATTTAAAGTAATAAGAATTCAGTAATCTACGGAAGAAGTCCACTAAAGGCTGCAAAAACTGTGGATTATTCACAGCCCAGTATGACTGTGGTCAAGTGAGCTGTCTCTTGTGAAACCATGGTCTAGCCAGCCGCTCTTTATATTGTGTTGCTCGTCTAATGGTGTCTTTACGGTACTTACCCAGCATTGAGTCAAAATAACTGTATTCTCATAGCGTTTGGTGAAATATAGCGGAGCTACGCGCTCCAGATTACATACAGAGCCACGCTCATGACCAGAGCTGATGATCCATTGCATACATGTTTTTTTTCTGGTGGTAAATCAGTGGAATAATTAGCGGGACTGAAAACTGCTGTTTAACAGGCAGTTCAAAAATACACTATTGTTTAGTTCTGTCACACTCCAAAATGTTCTAATCCACATGTAGAGAACAAAGCGGGGTCGGGAATGACGTAAATACTGCTGTAAAGCAGTTCTGCTGCTTTTTTGAGACAATATCGATAGAAACAATAGAGGAAAATATCTACCGATATACAGTACATTTTTTCTCTCGTCCCATGATATATCTGATCATATCAAACAGCCCTAAACAAGGGAACCAGGGAGAATAAATGCTCCCTTGTTTAACTTGTTCCTACCAAGGGTGCTGGGAGGTTACGCTCGCATGAACAAACATACCCAAACTAAAACAAGAATAGCTCCACATCTATCAGGTCTATATGCACCTTACAGCTATGGATAGACAATAACTTATAGAATATATTCCCAGTATCAGTAACCTTCTGACTGTTACTATGCCAGAGTAAACTCAGATAAACCAAAAGGAGAATTCTTTTTATTATCCTCGCCTAAAATGTATTCTAAATTAAACAGTGGATAACACCATGATAGCAATGCTCCCATGTACAGAGATACCACTGAATCCATTCAGTAACTCCTTGACTACAACTGTACCAAAGTACAAAGAAATACAACAAAGCACATAGATTCTACAAAAGTTTTAGTGATGATAGGACCATGCGGACTCTCCATTTTAGCCACTTGAATACCCAAAGTACCCAAAGTGTGCCAAATGGGCTGCAAAATACTACTAATTTCCACTACATGAGGCTATGACATTTACCATGTGCAACATCATATTCCACCATTGTGCATAGTATAAAATCAGTAAAAACAAACTAAATTGTATGATTTTGTCTTAAAAGGAGTAGTTTTCAAATATCAAATATGAAAAAGTAACATTTAGATATATAAAATAGAACAAAACACACAAAAATTCAATGCAATGGGATTTTTGGAAATCCCCCCCAAAAGTATGCATATGCTATAAACATGTCAGAAAGTAACAAAAGAAAACAAGATATGTGCAATAAAATTGTGCCATTAGTGCAATCTTAGTAATAAAATAAAATAAAAAAACACTAGGGAAGTGCAGCATGTCAACTTCAAGTATAAAAACTATTTACAATAAAAAAAGTAATCTGGTACTTCAGTAACAACAAGAAAACACACACAATAGTGCTAAAGGCCTATAACACCATCAATTGACTCGGGCCATTTACAGCACATGGTCGACCATTCCACTGTGAGTGTGGGGCAACTGAGCGGTTTTGTCGAGTTGGTGAAACTAACAAGTATGAAATAAAATATGAACCGTCACGTTTAGCTACCATCAAATACCCTGAAACAGACATAGCGGACAAAGTAGCGTACAGTCAGCTGACTGGTCCCTTTATTAAAACCACTAGCATGAAATAAAAAGTAAAATATCACATTTGATAATGAAATGCCAATAAAACATACTCAAAATTTCAAACAAACGATGTGACTGCGTCAACTTACGTTGGCGTGTCCCTTTACATGAACAGCTGATCAGAAAGAGGGGGGCCGGTCAACGTAAACAACCGGCATTGTTGTCTCTTTACCATCACCAGTATCGGTGGAACTTACAAACATGTACTGCAAAGTTGTTCTAAGTGCAAAAGAAAGGCGATTACTTACTAAAACTGGATCCATATTCATCCAAAAATGTGCCGCCACCTCTGAGTCGTAATATATATTCCTCGTCAGTACAGTCAGTATAATCCTCAACTTCAACATCACTTCTCCTCTATATCTCTTCCAGAGCTTTTAAAATGGTGAACATCGTTTTCTGCTGTTTCTTTGACATTGTAGATGTGGAAAAACACCCAAAGCAACACCGAAATTGAAGTGCGCTGTGAAGCGATGTGCGTCATGCGTAAAATCCCATAGCGCCGTGTGAGCTGCATCCCTTTATGCAGGCCTATATATATGCCATGCCTGCAGGTACATGGACACATGACCCCTCATTGGAAAGCTCGCGAGGAAACGGCCAAAAGATGGCAAGACAAGACTGTGTATTGTCAAGGAGACAGGGACAGGTTATGCAGAGCTCTCTACAAAACAAGCCTGCTGGCACGGGGAAGTATGTGGATGGATTCAAAATGAAACTGAAAGTGTAAGTAAACAATATGTGTTGCTTTTGATGACAATTGCATTGAACATTGATGAAATAACGAGACATAAATACAAAATGTGCCACACGGACACTTTGTTTGGCTGTGTGTTTGCTGTGGGGCTGACAGGAGTTGTTTAGTTTTGACTATTGATTGCTTGCTATCATTTGAAAGGCGTTTGGAGTGTCTAGTTTCATATGATACCTGACAAGGTGGCATTGAGTGAGTGGTTCCTTTTCCAAGCTGCGTTGTAATGCTACTGCCTCTTCCATTCCAATAGCTTTTATTTTGGAACTCAAATTTTATGATCAGACATTGCTCGGGCCAAATAAACTTGGGAGGATTGTTTTGGTAGCATTAGATCCCCGTTAAATAAATCCGTCGGGCGAGTCCGTCGGGCTTAAGGGGTTAACAGAAGTTGTAACCGAATTGCACTTTGTCAGAAATTTTTCATCCTGGTTTGGGGGATTCCCCCCTCAATTCAAGGGAAGACAACATCCAGAAGAAAGCATTTTAAGTGGAACCGTATGTAGCGACAGTTTGTGGAGGACTGCGAGTGCGAGCCAAGTCATGGGTGTGGGAGGATACAACACTTAAGTCTTCAAACAACAACAAAAACAAAAGCCTCGGCTCCAATCTCCGCTGTGAGTTGTTGTCACTCACTACCATTCAGCAACCCCTGATATTTACTAGTCATATTATGCATCAAGAAAACAGAATTATTACTCATTGATCCTTTAAAATCCTCCTTTGTTTGTTTTGCCAGCCTAGAGGCAATTCTTCAATAAGAAGACTTCCAAATTGCAGGTTCAGATAACGTAACATAATAAAAACAAGTAAACAATAATTTAGTGGGAACACCAGGCAGAATTGTCTACTTCATCCCTGCCCCTACCAGAAGTTATCAAAGACACACATCTCTGTACTTACCTTAGTGACCACCTGGTCCAAGTCCACCACCATTCGGTGGAGATTTTCCTCTGCTGCTAAAACCAGTGGGCGGATAGTAGCAACCTTTGACCTTTTAGCCTTGTCAATCACCGACCTCAGAGACTCCAATGCATCCCTATGAGGGAGGTGGGGTATGGGTGGGGTTTGGGGGTGTAGAGGCAGATAAGGAAACAGTTAGTTTGTAAAAAAGTAGACTGATCCCAGCTAGCATAGTCTGAACCTGAATCAGGGTGGTGCTATACATTGCCATTGAGTGAACCAGTAGTATTCTGGGGGACTTTTAATTTGACAACGTAGTCCCCTGCGTTGCATGTATTTCCTCTCTGGGGCGGCCGGTAGGTCTTTCTCTAGCTAGTGAGAAGGCTTAAAATATACATGTACACAGTAACAGCAGCTTGAATTGGCTGAACAGTAAAAGGAAGCAACACCAGTCAAACTGCCTTTGTTGAAGAGCTTCCCATCTTCACAGCAAAAAGAAAATCATGAATATCAAACAAATGATCATCCCCAATGTTATGGCTTGGTTGGCTGCTCATTTAATTGGAATGCACCCAAGCAGCCTCTTGGATGATCTTCAATCCCAATGTTAATAGAGTATACACTTGAATTCAGTTTGGCTGCTACAGATAAACATTCCAGACATTACAAACATTGGAGAGCAACAAGAGAGTCAAGGGAAATCCCCCCCAACCCCCTCTCGCCTGTTGCCAGGATAACTCTCAGATCTCAGTCTTGGAGCACTTCACAATGCACAAGTCCTGCTAGATTTAACAGCCATAATCAAACAATCTTGTTGTGCCAATGGTCCAGAGTCTCCAGTCTTGAGCACATTCATGTTCCAGGATTGTCTGTCTGTTGCGTTTTCTCTTTTCTCAGACACTGGCGCAATGTTCCTACCATGCAGTGGACATGGGTGTTGCCTTTTCCCCTACAGTCGTTATTGCTGGCAATTTCCCCATCTCTGATACTGTTACTACACGATTGCAGCCCCTGGTTCTCTGGACATCGTCGCCATGCCCCCATCTGTTTGCCTCTATCGCCTTATCTGTTTCCTATGTCACTGTCATTGCCTATACTATTGTACATTCCACTGTTTGTCCCGGCACCTATTGCACGCCGTCCTGGTGGGGGATTCCTCTTTAACTTAGCCCACCGAAAGGTTTCTTCAATTTTTTCACCTAATAAGGTTTTCTTGGACGTTTTTGCTTGCATGCCTCGAGGGTCTAAGGCTGGTGGTGCAGGGTAGTTTAGGCCTTGTAGAAAATGTAGGCTTGCTATGGTTTAATAAAAATGTACATTGTGTGTCTTGAACTTGAACATGTACTGGTGTAGTCATGAAAGTGCCTTGATTAAATCACAATTTAGGAAACGAGAAAAAATACATTACTTCCGGTCCAAATCAAAAGATATGTTGTATACATATGAATTGTGTTTTACAAGTGGGGATATAAAAAGTCACATGTCTAAATGTAAAAAACAAATCTGTAAACTGATAAACAGAAATATAAAATGAGAACTGAAGACATAAATGGTGATTCGTAGTCATAATTTGAGGATTTCAGTTGCAAAACTTAGGTTACAATCCTGTTTATGGATTTGAAGAACTTAGTTTGGGTTTGCACTTTTTGCAATTAAACTTGTGTACAATTTTGAGTTTACATATAATTTGTTTTGGGGGTGTAGTTTTGAAACCGGTATAAAAATATATCAAGACATGCATAGAAAATGACAAGCTCTGTAGTAGGGTTGCAAATTCTAGGGAATTTCCTTGATCGATAGTCGCCAAAGTTAATGAACGACTAATCGATCAATCGATAGTCGCCAAAGTTAATGAACGACTAATCGATCAATCGATAATGATACACCAAAAAATTATTATGAATATTTCTCATTAGAAAATACAAAATGCATTTTTTTTCTCAAACAAAGCTTTATTGAAACATTAGATAAATACATCTGTTTCATGGCATAACACAAACATAATTATGAACGCTGTTTTGTTTACGTATGATATTTTAATAAGGCTCGGGAAATTTCGCTCGCTCTTCCGAGGCGAATCAGTGACTAACACGATCGTCTATGACATAACGTTACAAAAAAATAAGATGAGCCTTAATTAGAAAATTACATTTGCTAAATGATTATGAAATAGATCAATAAAGACAAATAACGTTTTTTTAAACTTGAAATTAGAAAGCTGCGACAAACTACGACAGCTCAGGCCTCAGTTTCAAACTTAAACTACATAAGTGCAGTAACTATCCAAGCCCGTTGATTTTTATTTAAGAATACAATCATATTTACA
>OMOT01087948.1:0-12509 GCA_900312575.1 Acanthochaenus luetkenii | reverse complement strand
ATTTAATATGGGACATTTAATGTCTATTTGTTGGCAACTTTCCCACTTTTGCGTTATTGAATGATATTTATATGGCTGTGAATGATGTTTGCGGGTGGAGATTCGATTGCTTTGTGAAACTTGATTAGTTGTGGCTGAAATAAACTGTTATTCAACTTTCAAATGTAAAAATGCACTAATAACCTGTCGTTTTAATTTGTCTAATTCAATGCATGCATGTTATGCCTACATTACATAAATGAAATATAGTGTCAGACAATGATATGCAAACTGAAAAATAAACGAGTTCTGTTAAATATATACTTTTCGTTTTTATTGCTGAAACTTGGCCAAAAAAGAAAGAAAGATAATCTGACGTGCTGACCGCCCCACCAAGCGGAAAAGTCACGACACGCCACTGCTAAAAACGCTAACACAAGAGTGGAGCATAAAGACACTGGACATTGGCCTAGCCCTGAACAATCGACATCGAGCTGATAGGCCCTCCCCTTCAGAAGAGCTGAATCAACAGCCCTTCACATCAGAAGAGATATGGAGGAGCTTGGGAGGTCATAAGCCAGACCCACAGCTTAAGGTATTATTTCGTGTGGGACAGCAAGTTTGGATCAGAGCACGAGATAATCCTACTGACACAGCTGTGAAACCCAAGTACAAGAAATCGGATATAGTTAAAGCAATTCTCGATAACAATACAGTTTTACTCAAGAAAGGAGGCATCCAAAGCATCAAGCAGCTTAAACTGATGCCATACTAGAAGAAACCAGAAACCTACAACCATGGTCACAAACACAGAAGACTTACCACCCTGGGTTAGAGTGGCCATTACCAATGGGGTGGTTGTCACACAAAAGCACAGAACCCTAGAAAAAAATGAGGTGGGCCAAGCAAGGTCAACCTCTTGGAGGAAAAGGAGATGTTGAAATTGAGTAAAATAGACAACCAGTGTGTGGTTTGTCTGAAACCAACCGCAATACAGCAGGTGTGGAGTGGCCAGGGAAGAGCACGACTAACCCGCATAAAGAACCTGGACTGACACAACGGATTGATTGGAACGACCATGGAATGGAAAATGTATATAAAATAGCTGAAATGGACACTTATAGAGTGACATTTTTAATGTGTTTATGTAGGTTCACCAGCAGGGCTCTATAACAACGAGGTATTGCTTTTCCACTAACTTGTCAGTGGTCTTCCAACAGCACCTCGGGTATGGTTAATATGGTATTTAGAACCAGTGGCAAGTGGTGACCCCTGGAGCTTGGCATGCCGGGCACACTAACCAAACGATCCGGACTCCGGGGGAATCGTGTTCGGAAACGGCCCCGGGTCTGTGTGAAAGCACCCTAAGTCTAAGGCATTAGCATGACTATGGTAATTCCCTAAACTGACTACAATTGCTATTTTTTTTAATACTAATTCGATAATACTTTCTTATTTTAAGGAGTGTTGCTTTTCCAATAACTTGTCAGTGGTCTTCCGACAGCACCTCGGGTATGGTTAATATGGTATTTAGAACCAGTTGCGAGCGGTGACCCCTGGAGCTGGGCATGCTCCCCCCGTCATCAACGCCCACCCACTCACCGCTACTAATGACTCGTTGGTTTTTTTCTTCAAAAGTCCTCAGAGAAAACGGTACAGAACGTAACTTATCGCTCATATTTGACATAGTAAGTTTGAGTGTCCCTGAGCTAACCGGGCAAGGGAAGTGCCAATCAGCTCGCTGGTGGCAGTGATGCGCATGCGTGTTTCCAAGACAAGCTGGTTCACAGACAGCTTTTCTGCCCACCATTCTGACGGTCAGGGGATACATGCATTACTCTATGAATACGGCTGAAAATGACAAAGGGCATATGCGCGAAATAAGCTGAAAGCCTGGCAGCTTCTCTACGGAGCACAGAGGATTTATTTACTGTGTTCCCACCGCATCACAGTATTGCTGTTTGGAAATTATTGGACATTAAGAAACAAACATTTAAATGTAAATTTTAATGTAAATAATGCTTATGTTAATTAGAATAAAATAAGACATTGAAATAGAAAGAAATGAAAATGAAATTGTAATATGTAAACACTCATCATTTTCAAATGCCTTGGGACAAATGCGCCGCATTTATAGCTTATTATGACTGCTCGCCACTTTTTAGAACACACGCAATTCTACAATTTCCACTGTCAATTAATGAACATGGTATCATGTTATGTTGAAACTGCAATGTTGAAAGGGTAGACACACAAAGTAAGAACAAAAAACAGGCAAGACAGGAGCCAGAAATGTCAAGAAAGGATTTCATACCTTTATTACAGAGGGAGAGAAGGGAAAGATTTGAGGAGAAGTTTTACATCAATATGTAAATACAGAAGACATTGACTGAGGCTATCAAGATCTAGGTAGAGGTATCAACACTGAACCAAGAAACACACAGTGGTGACTGGCTGTGCAATAACTATTCCTTCTGTAAAAGGAACAATGTTGGCACCTGACAGAGATAAAGGTGAGTAGGACAGGTTCCTGAGGGGTGGGGGAATTCAACACTAACTTATACATTACAATTTTACAATGTCCTATGCAAAGGGTACCACTGTGGATTGGAGTAAAACAACAGAAAGGAAGTGGAGAAGTAGTTCAAAAAAGGAGGAAGAGCAGATTGGAATTGAAGGAGCATTTACAGTGTAGTCATGTCGTTGAGGGCCAGGTCAAGCTCCTCACTGAGAGCCTTGCCCTTCAGCTTCTGAGCATACACTTCATCTGGAGGGGCATGGACAGATAGACAGACAGAAAGACAAGGGATATACCGGACAGACGCACAGAATGGAAATGGAACATGGCGATCCGACAAAAAAACAAAAGTACAACAGATACAACAAAATAAATTAGGAAATACGATATAAACTGATATAATACGATGTAAACTTCCAGCTGAATCACCAAAACACAGTCGGGGTAATGTCAGACGGTTACCACACCAACTAGAAGTAACAGCTTGAATAAGCATCTTTCGGCAAAGAGGTCATTCAGTTAAATGACAATATAAGCCCTGATCCCTACAGAATGGATGCAAATACACTAGAGTTTATCAGGTCATGCAGCCTTTGTAACCACATATTCCTCTTCAAACTCCTAAGTACAACACATGCCAGGAAAAATAGCCTCAGTTTCATGCCTAATATTAGTCTAGCAAACACCACAATTCATCTATCTGTCTGAGCAAAATGTTTTATAGAGACTTTCATACCAATGACCTACATTCTACCAAGGTTTAAAGGGCTTTTCTGACCTAAATATAGAGGGCTTTCAGGTGATGTAACGCACCCTCTGGCAACCATATTGGAGGTCCACAGCCCTTGGGCAACAACATCTGATGACAGCTGATTGTTTTCTATAAACATATGACTTGGTGTGAAACAATCTGATCATTGGAGACAACCTGTCTCAGGGCCTGTCACTAATTATCTAAAACTAGTAGATCTCTAGCAAACGTCGTTTTTCAATAATCATATAACTTACTAACTTGATTTTATGTTTTTAACCGAAACAGTTTTATGGATGTTGTTAGAGCTGGTAAGAAAGGTGGAGTAGCCACTTTATTTAAAGATGTATTTCAGTGCAAGCAGTTTCATTTGGAGATTTTATATCCTTTGAATACCTTTCTGCTATACTGATGTTCGACGACCCACAGTCGGGGGCATTCTTTTGAAGTGATTATCACTAAGACTCAATATTTCAAAACCTGCTGCAATTGACCTTGCCTTATCTGATCAATTCTGTGTGTTTTTTTATATGTCTATTAACCCTGACATCCATATTCACTATGACATCTTTAGAGACTTCATAAATACAATTCAGAATTGAGAAGCGTTAGACAATCCGTTTTTTCTAACATCATTAATAATGTTAATAATACACGCATTCTACCACTAACCACTGTTGATAGACTAACTCACGCCCGCTAACAATAACTCCTTTCCACTAGTAAATGCAATGAGTTTGCTACCTTTTTTAGTGATACAAATCAAGGCATTAGACAAGCCATCTATACTTCCATGTCAAACTAAAAAATTGTGCCACTTCAGATAAAAGTATTTTTGCAAACATGACAGAGTTCAAAGCCATTGACTGCATAATACTTGTAGAAATTGTGTTACATTTTAAGCCGTCCACCTGCTGCTTTGGTGCTCTGCCTACCAGCTTCTTAAAAAATGTTTTAAACTGCTTAGTGATAGATTTACTGCAAATAGTTTAATTGTTCTCTTCTATCAGACAATTTTCCAAAGGCTTTGAAAACTGCAGTTATTAAGCCTCTATTTAAAAAAAGCAGCCTAGATGTTTCTGTTAACAACTACAGACCTACAGTATATCAAACCTACCCTTTTTTACTTTTTAACCTCAAATGAACCTAAACTAGCTGCTTTGACGACTTCCAATCAGGATTTCGGCCCCATCACAACAGCCCATATCAAGGTAATAAATGACATTCACTTATAGTGTTACTGGATCTTAGTTCTGCTTTTGACACCATAGACCATACAATACTGCTAGATAGACTGGAAAACTGTGTTGGACTTTCCAGCTCAGTCCTTAATTGGTTCAAGTCTTATCTACAGGACAGGGACTATTTTGTCTCCATCAGCAACTATGTGTCACAGCGAATCAACATGACGTGTGGACTTCCTCAAGGTTCAATCCTCTGTCCTCTTTTATTCAACTGTTGCAAAGTTCTTTCACCAAGTGTCTATAGTCCCATATATTCGCTGCTTCAGTGCGTTAAACAAATAAATGATTGGCTGGGCCTGAATTTCCTTCAACTAAATAAAATCTATTTCGATAATTGTCTTTGGCGCCCATAAAGGCTGAAAGTTAGCGCTCACCTTGAATCTCTCTCTCTCTAAACTAAAAACCAGGTCAGAAATATTGGTGTAATTATAGATCCAGATCTACATTTTAATAGCCACATCAAATTAATTAAAAAATCAGCCCATTATCATCTTAAAAATATAGCAAGAATTAGAGGATTCCTGCCCAAACAAGGGCTCATCCACACCTTTATCTCTAGTAAGTTAGACCACTTGTACCGTAATGGTATTTTTTCAGGTCTACCCCAAAAAGCTCTCAGACAGTTACAGGTTATTCAGAACACTAAGAGTTCTAACTAGGGGTGGGCGATATGGCGATATTAGATTGTGAATTAATTGTGAATTGCGATTAAAATGTCTCCACGATCTGCCTTTCCAGAGAGATCGGGCTAAAGTGAAAGTGAAACTGCACATTCTATCAGTTCCTGTCTGTTTCTACTTTCATCTGTCAAACAGACACAAAAGGTGACAATTTTTCATGTGACTTGACTGTGCCAGATGAAGCTTGACATGGCCCTGCAGCTGGCTGTTTTTGTTGCCCGTGCACTCATTTGTGCAGAAATCTAAAAGAAGGAAGCATGGTTGATAGATTTGCGACGCAGCTGGAAAGCCACTATTCTCATGGAAATTATTACTATTACATTATATGTATTTATTCAGTGTGTTTTTATGCATTTATTAGCATAGATGCATCACAAGTACACACAAAGTAGTGGTATGACTGCATAATCAGTCAGGCAAAACAAGTTGTAATAACTGATCAGGTTTGGACCAGCAGACCAGCAATGGAGTTACAGATGATAAATTCCCTCTGTTCATACATTGCTGGCTTTATCAGCCAAAACTGAGCAAAATTACAAATAAAACAAAACAAAGCACAGCCAATCTTCAATTAAATGCAAACAGTGGAACTGGGATTAGAAAAGATGTTGATTAAAGCCCCATTTGGACGGAATTTGTTTCTCTAGGGGAGGCCAGGTAATTAAATGTATTTCAGTAATTTTAATCCCTTCCGGAACGGCCATGTTAGTGATTTTTCCCTCCTACCAAAGTAATAAATTCCGGCCCCAATTACCTACTGTTTTTCAGCAAACTTTCAGCAAATAATTTTTGTACCATTCACAGGCTGTTTACAATAAGAATTCTGTAAGTAAATCAGAAGAGGCAGGTCCCGCAAACTATTTCGAATATGTCTGAATCTGTGAAATACATTGTTATGTGTGTGATGCGATGTGTTTTCAAAATAAATTAGGATTTAAAAGATGTTCTAGTGTGTCTGCAGCCTTACGCTGAATGTCCTTTCACTTGAGCTACTCAGAACATTGCAGATTGATCCATGTCAACACAGTAATTAATCTAGTATTGAGCATTAGAATATTGCTGGCACCCTCAAAGAAGTTATAGCCCCACTAACATTTCATTAACTTGGAGTGACGAAAAATCCGGGTACGTCCGACAATGACGTTCCTCCGTCTGTACATTTTAAAAGCTGCCCGGATCGATGACAGAAATTACTGAGGAGCCATGCAAATTATTTATTACCCAGGTTACCCTGTAAAACTAATCCCATCTGAATGGAGCTTTAGGTAACCTTTTTCATGCAAGGATAGAAAGCAGATGTATTTATTAAGAGAACAACTACTGGCGTCAGTATGAGAATAAAGTCTAGATTAATAGATGGCTGAGAAACAACATATACGTGTTACATACCTTCCAAATCATCAATGGTCTTCTCCAGCTTGGCCACCGACCTCTCTGCAAACTCAGCACGGGTCTCAGCCTGGGAAAACACACCGCAGCACAATGTATGGAAAAATGTGTCTGCCACTAAGCACTAATTCTATATTACATTTGGTTAAGTGGAGATAGGCTGAGAAAGACTATTGCAAAGTGTACTTCTATTTAAAAAAATCAGAGTACAGAAATGTGATTCAGAAGACCTCACCTCTTTAAGTTTGTCAGTAAGAACTTTTATTTCTTCTTCATATTTGTCCTCCTTTTGTGAGTACTGCAATCAAAATATGGAAGGTATTAACAAGTAATTAAAGTACATTGTTAACTACTAAAACAAAAATTGGATAGCATTAATAAGATATTCGCAATTACAATGCTTCATTGTATTAACTAGATAAATTATTTGAATAGAAGTTTGGGAAACAATAATATGGGGTAATTTTGCATAATTGGGACTGAAACTCCAAACACTCCAACTTTAGGACAACTGTAGGGCATTTGAAACGTGTCATAATATCATCACTGTATGATCATATAAAGAAACCTTCCATCTTGAGAAATACAAAGAATCTGAAACAGAACTTCAGTTACGCAAAGCAAAGCAAAACCTTCCCTCCCTTCAGGACTGTTATGGTAGTAAGATCTTTGGATGCTGCTGACTCAGTTTCAGTTTTGGCATCTCCCTGCTTACTGTAGTAGGACTACATGTGTGTGAGGTTGTGTCACTGTGTGTGTCTGAATTTGTCTTAGGAGCTTGCTACATTCATATAATGACTTTTGCTTCTGAAAATAGTGTTTAGAGTCACTACAGTACATCTCATACAATCTGAGTGCATAGGATATACATGGTCTGATTGGTCAATCCTTAGGCTGAACAGAGATGCCTGCTCTACAGCTCCTACTGTACCTTCTCAGCCTGGGCCTCCAGAGACTTCAAGTTGTTGGTGACATTTTTCAACTCTTCCTCAAGGTCACCCGATTTACTGAACAACGGCAGAAAGAAGAAAAGCAAGAGAAGAAAAAAGGAGCAATTTGAGAGGGAAGACAGCAGAGATCAAACCCCGACTCTGTTAAAAGGAAGGATGCAGGCGGAGGGGTAAATGGAGCCACATAATTACCTGAATGGAGTGATGTCAGATAATAGCCAAAATAAAATAGGATCCTTGATAGATTGACTGAAAGCAAAAAATCATATCAAGGATCCCAAATATGGCTGAACAACAGGGTAAGCATTGCTTGAAGGACATGGTCCATGTCATAGAGTGTAAGTGCAGGTTGTAAAGAAAATCGAGGGAGGAGTTAAGAGGCTACAGGCCAGAGGATGAAAAGACAGCAGGTCAACTCATCAATAAGGTTTAGAACTGGACCCTGGTCCAGTCCATAAGTACCTCTTCCTCTCCGGACATCATGGACTTCAAATTCTGGTCCATTAGTCTAAGCTCCTCCTCCAGTTCCCTGACTCGACTGGGTTAGTCCATAGCCAGGAGGGCGGGGGTGAGCGGCAAACAGACAGGGAAGCCACAAAACAAGGCAATTCCACAGTGGGGTGGAGGTGGTGGTGTATTCAGGCATGCATTACATAAAACAAAAAGGGAGAGAACACAAAACAAACACATCCAGGTGTCTCTATGTGGTTAGTGTATCCAATGTATCTTGCTAGCTTGTGTCTCACACATGGACTTTCACACATGGGGCTGTAACAGAAATGAGTTGAGCAGCAGGTGGGAAACATACAGGACATTACTTTGGACCAGTCTCATTATCTATAGTCAGGGAAGGAATCCTTACTACACCAGTGCAGTAGATACCTGCTGCTCCACAGCTCATTCCAATTACTGAACTTACCATGCACTATTTTATGACAGGTTGAGTCTATGCAGCAATTACAATTTCCATTATCCTCTAAATTAACTAAACTTATGGGACTATTTTGCCTTATTATTGTGAATTATGTAATGCACAGACAACAACTGCATGTGTCAGGATCACCGATGTACCATTACAAACAGCTAGTATTACTATGATGATATAAATGATTTACAGACGGTTTTATATCAGTGTACCTGTAAATTAGCATGGTACAGGGGTTAACTTACGCCTCGGCCACCTCTGCACGCTCCTCTGAACGCTCCAGATCGCCCTCAAGGATCACCAGCTTACGGGCAACCTGCAAACACACAACACACACTTAGCCTGACTCCTGCAACGAGAGAATGGAGTTCAAGGATGAAACAATACTACTAAAATCTTGTGCTAGTTTAGAGTATCTGTGTATGTATGTAAAAAAAAAAAAAAAGGTATGTAAAACACCTATCAGCAGCAACGACAATGAGGATCTTTTACTTCATATTAAAATATGACCCAAGGTGTTCATTCCAAACAATTAATACAGCAGCTGATTTCACTGATTAAAAAAACTTCATCCAGAAATGATTAACTAATTAGTGAAATCAGCTGCTGTAGTGATTGTCTGGACTGCAAATTTTGGGTCATCATAGACTAGGGTAAAGACAGAAGCACCTCTTCATATTTGCGGTCAGCCTCCTCAGCAATGTGTTTAGCCTCCTTCAGCTGCATCTCCTGGATTTCCATCTTCTCCTCGTCTTTTGTTGCTCTGTTCTCTATGACCTTCATTCCTCTGGTTGACAGGGGGAACAGACAGCAATACAAACTCGTCATTCACAAACTAAATATGTGTCTGTGAGTACATACTGTATACTAGATCAGGAGGCCTAACTCTGTAGCAACTGTAGCAACTAACTGAATGAAAGCCATGAATGTTTTGAGACTTGACTAAGTTTAACTGCTAGATCTGAATACCATTTATTTTCAACTGTCAACACTTTTGACTTAGAAGGTAAGACTTTGCCCATTGACATGTTCAGCTCAACCAACAGCTAGTATAAGTCATTCTGTCGGTCAGTCGGCCCCAAAAATTTCAGAAAACTTCATTGCAGGACACAGCTATAAAGACTATGAGCCTGTTTACTACACCACTTTGAGTATAGCTTGGTTGGTAAAGCATAGATTTGCGACGCCAGAGGTCCCTAGTTACTACCGAGTGAGTCAATTTAGACTATTGTCTGGATTTCCCCTCCAAACATCCTGGCTGGCCTAGTCCTTCTTAAAGCACCAAGCTGGTGGCAGCTTATCATGCATGATGTGCTTGTTTAAATATTGAGCAGAGTAACTAACTATGTAGCAGCTCAAATGGCTGAGTAATAGCTATGGCATGGACCAACCACTAGAGGGCATCTGGTGTAATTTACAAAAACCTACACACTATCTGGCATTATTTTGTAGTGGTGGACAGTTCAATTATTTTTGTTGTATTACTGTTTTCGAGTCAGGATGTCTGAATGAATCAAACTTTTGAGCTTTATTAGTGTTCAAGTTTTTCATTAGATTGTGCGCCTCAAACATCCGTACTCATGCAGTACATTCAATAGTCCTGTAGCGGGCGTATTGCTCCCTCATTCTCTATTAATGTGTTGGAAATATTGTTCATTGATAGCTTCTCTGATATTTTATCATTTATGGCCACTCACGCTGATAAACTGTTGATTGCTGGGGGTTTTAACATTCTGCTGCCCATCAAACCTATGGTACATTTTTCAATTGTCAAGTTTTTATGCCTTGTGGATTATTTTAATCTCACACAACCAGTGTCGGGTCCAACACATGAAAAGGGTCACACATTAGATCTTGTGTTATCCTCTGGTTTCTCTGTTTCCAACATTGAAATAGTTGACATTGGGGTCTCCGACCATTATATGATTGTGTTCGAATCCAGTTTGTTTTGTCCCCTTACCACCTCCTCCCAGCCTTACTCCCTCGTCTGATTTATGAACTCAGCCACACTTTTCTCCAACAGATTTATGCTCACTCCCTTACCTCGTATCTTTGATACCCTTTCCACCTGCACCAACATTGAGGAGCTAGTCGCGTTCTTCAACTCATCCTGCTCTGACACTCTGGATTGTGTAGCTCCTTTAAAATTAAAAAGACCCAAGGCGAACACTGTTGGTACTCCCTGGCTGAATGATTCTACTCGTGCTCTTAGACAAGCTTGTAGGAGGGCTGAGCGCAAATGGAAAATATATAAACTCCAGATCTCCTAAGACATCTTAAGAGACTGTTTAAAGCTTTATTAGCTCTGTTAAGTCAGCCAAGGTACAACATTATGCTGAACTAATTAATATAAATGCCCACAGACCGAAAATACTCTTCCAACACTATTAATTATACCTTAAATCATTCTACTGCTGCTGTAGCTACCCTTGAGCCCACTACCAAAACCTGTGTAAAGTTTCTGAATTTCTTCATAGACAAAATTGACAGCATAAGAGCTCACATCTCATCCTAAGTAGGGATGCCCCCTGAAACGGGAACCTGTTCTAAATTAGTAAAAACCGGAGTATTGATAAGATCCGACGTTATCGGTTCTGTTATCGGTTCTGCTGTCGGTAGGTACTCGCGAAATTATGGAGTGAGATTTATATTGTGGCAAATGTGTTTTTCGAGGAATGAAACGTTGCGAAAATAATCTTGTTTTCCGCTTTCTCTCTCTGTTTCTCTCTCTTTCTGCGCGAGGGACGGAGCTGTGCTGTGCTCTGACACACTCGCTCACACACACATACGGTACAGTCATAGGTGGAAATCCCAGGGGGGACGTAAAGGACACAATCCCCCTCCGCCCCCTCATCCTGGGTAAAATGTTATTTGTCCCCCCCAATATATCACTGTAAACTTAACTATGTAATTTCAATAATATTAATAATACGCAATGACAGCACTTGTAATGATTATAGAAACTTAACAGCGCGTTGTTAAGTGTCTAAAGATTGTGCGATCAAACCCGTTGCCTCACAATGGTTTGATCCCACTGCACGTTTTGCACCGTGGAGAGTTTGGACAGGCAACAGAACTGCAACATGAATTAGAGGTGTTAGTGGAAGAGGCTTTTTGCTCTTAAAGAAATCTTGAAAAAGTTGTCTTCTCTCAGGTCTCCTCCTACCTGAACACTGGTTTTAGATCTCTGCATGCAGGTATGTAATGATATCCTTCTCTCTGTCGATTCTGGTTCTTGTGCCATCTTAGTCCTGCTCAATCTCAGCGCAGGTTTCGATACTAACGACCATGGCATTCGTTTAAGATGCCTGGAGAACAAAGTTGGTTTGCAGGGCTCAGTGTTAAAACGGTTTACATCCTACCTGAAAGAAATAAGCTTTTCTGTTAAAATGGGAAGCAGTTCTTCAACCCCTGCCTCTATTAAATGTGGTATTCCCCAATGTTCTATGTTGGGTTCTCTTCTATTTTCACTTTAAATGCTTCTCCATGGCTCTATTCTGGAGAAATATAATATTTTATATAATTGTTATGCAGATGACACAGATGTATCTGCCAATTACATCCGACAACTTTGCTTGTTGAATAACCCTTTTAACTGTCTAGATGACATTCAATGTTGGATGTCGAGGATCTTCCTTCAACTAAATGAAAACAAAACAGAAGTAATTATATTTGGCCCTCCTAGCTCTGTCCCTAGCCTAAGCAATGCTCTTGGTCCCCTGTCTACAAATGTGCATAATGCAGCTTCTTTGACTTTTAATAAACAAGTCAGTAGTGTTGTGAAATGTAGTTTGTATCAGCTTAGAACCATAGCCAAGTTAAAGCTGTTTTCTTTTAAGGACCTCGAAACAGTTATCCATGCTTTTATTACCTCTCGTCTGGATAACTGTAATTCCCTGTACTTGGGTCTGACCAATTCCCCACTCTGTCTTGACTGCAAATGGTTCAGAATGAAGCTGCTAGACTTTTAACTGGAACCAAGAAAAGGCAACACATTACCCCAGTTTTGGCTCACTTGCACCTGTGAAATACAGAATTTATTTTAAAATTGTATTATTTGTTTTTAAAGCCCT
>OMOT01087925.1:0-10359 GCA_900312575.1 Acanthochaenus luetkenii | reverse complement strand
ACATGCACTTCGAACAATTAGAAAGGGCCGGTGAAACGTATTTTGATGTTTTCCAAATGCTTATCGCTTAACATGTAACGTCAGTACTGTAATGTTAAGCCTAGGTTACGAGACCGTAAAGAAATACTGTATAGGCCTAGTTTTTTCTCTCATTAATTATTTAATGTGGGACACTTTCAGTGCACTGGTGTGAATATTTACGTCTATTTGTTGGCAACTTTCCCACTTTTGTGCTATTAATTGAATGAATTTTATATGGCTGCGAATGGCGTTTACGGGGGGAAATTTGATTCCTTTGTGAAACTTGATTAGTTGTGGCTGAAATAGAATAACTGTTTCAAATTTAAAAATGCACTAATAACCATCATTTTAATTTGTCTAATTCAATTCATGCATGTTATGCCTACATTACATAAATGAAAAATAATGTCAGACAATGACATGCAAATAGAAAAACAAATGAATTCTGTTAAATATATACTATTCATTTTTATTTCCGAAATGTAAGTTTGGAAGTAGACTAGTAGAAATTACCAAAAATGATTGAATGATGAATCCTAGGGGACTAGGCTCTATGCCTGCTGTGTGAAAAATGATAATCTGACATGCTGGATTCAAAGCAGCCCCACCTAGCAGAAAAGTCACGACACGCCACTGTCTACATATGAAAATATATTAGGCCACTTGACAATTAATTATGTGGCCATGCTGTAGTGAAAGAGACCAATCCTGTCCCAAAACCTGACATAACAGTGACCAAGTTTACATTTTTATAGAGAAGCTCTTTGGTCCAACCAGTGGGTCAGTTTTTGTATGAATGTTCATTGTTTTTCTGTGACTTGTCACTCCACCTGTGGTCTCTGATAACAAGCCCTCTGCGCTTCCCATTACTTTGACCAAGTGCCAAACTGATCTACTGTATATTAAATGGAAAGGGGGTGAAGAATGGCAAAAACTGTTGGGTCATCACACTTTTAAAGCGTTATTTAGTATGGCCAGCAGGGACAGGGCTCAGCTCCACTGCCATTTTGTCCAAAGACCCTTTTGCTCCTATTAGACTCTCTGATAGTCATCTGTGAAGCCACACGGGTTCAGAGACTCAATTGCTAAAGTACAAAATGTTTGTCAAACTTAGGGTGTTTGAGCAAAGTCTTTACTCAACGTAAAAGGGTCATTCACAGGTAGGCAGTACAGACGGGGAAAAACAGGCAGGGGTTTCAGTACACGGGAGACAATCCAAAACAGGCAACAGTACAGGCAGGGAAATAGGCAAAGGCCAATGAGCTGGTCTTGGCTGGCTTGATCTTGGACACATGGAACAAGGAGTGTATTCGCATGGCCCTCGGCAATATCAGACACACCGCAGCAGGGCTGATGATATTAGAAATAGGGAATGGACCCATGAACCTCGGAGACAGCTTGCGACATCCCCCCTGGAGCGGCAGATCCCACATAGAGAGCCAGACCTTCTGTCCCACTCGATAGCGTGGCGCGGGAGTGCGATGACGATCCGCCTGCCTGCGGTAGCTCTCGTAGGTCTTCAACAGCACCGCCCTGGCTCTCCTCCAGGTGAGCTGGCAGCGTCTCACCAATGTCTGAGCAGATGGTACCATCACATCCCCCTCCAACTCCGGAAATAAGGTGGCTGGTACCTGTAGACACACTGGAAAAGGGACATTCCTGTGGCTGACACAGGAACAGAATTATGCGCATATTCAATCCAAATGAGCTGCTCGCTCCAACTGGCGGGACTCTGGGATGCCATGCAGCGAAGCCCCACCTCCAACTCCTGATTATAGTTTTCTGTTTGCCCATTTGACTGTGGGTTATAACCAGATGAGAGATTAGCGGAGTCCCCGAGCAGCTTAAAAAACTCCTTCCAGAACCGGGAAGCGAACTGGGGACCCCGATCAGAAACAATGTCCTGGGGTAGTCCATGTAATCTAAAAACTTGGGCTAACATTATCTCAGCTGTCTCCATAGCAGAAGGAAGCTTGCACAGAGGAACAAAATGGACCATCTTTGAAAACCTATCAACAATGGTAAGAACAACCGTGTTCCCCCTAGAGAATGGCAAACCTGTCACAAAGTCCACCAACAGATGCGACCATGGTCGCCTGGGAACCGGGAGAGGGCGGAACAACCCCGCCACTGGCTGATGTGACGTCTTAAAAACTAAACTCCCCCGCTTCCTTGACAAAGGATGCCCACCAAAACCTCTGCCGGATGAGGCTGACCGTGCGTCGTACCCCGGGATGACAGCTTAAATTTGAGGCGTGTCCCCACTGCAGAACCTGAGAGCGCAGAGAAACTGGGACAAACAGACGGTTAGGTGGACAACCCCCCCGGAACCTGAATCCCCTATAAAGCCTCCCTCACCCTCCCTTCCACTCCCAAGGTGACCGCCCCCTACCAAACAGGTAGCAGGCAAGATGGTGGCGACCGGCACCACACAAACTGGCGGGAGAGGGCTTAATATTCCTAGACCCGGGGTGAAAAGTTGAATCTATTGAAAAACAATGCCCACCTTGCCAGGGGTTAAGTCTCTTGGTGGATCTCATATACTCCAAATTCTTATAGACAGTCCAAGCAATAAACAGGATCTCGGTCCCCTCCAGCCAGTCTCTCCACTCCTCCAGAGCTAGCTTCAGGGCCAAGAGCTCCCGGTCCCCCACATCATAATTCCTCTTCGCTGGTAATAGCCTCCTGGAGAAAAAAGCACATGAATGAATCTTGCCATACTGCCCCGATCGTTGGGAGATAAACCCCCCCACTCCTACACTCAACGCGTCCACCTCCACCACAAACTATAACTTGGGATCCGGTAACATGAGAATGGGTGCCTTGCTGAATCGCTCCTTGAGGGTCCTGAATGCCTCCTGGGAGCTCCACAGGAACCTGCTGCCAGAGGACGTAAGGGCATGCAGAGGGGCCGCAACAAAGCTGTACCCCCTAATGAACCTCCGATAAAAATTGGCAAAACCCCAAAACCTCTGTAATTGTTTCCGGTCAGCGGGAGTATGCCACTCCTTGACCGCACTGATCTTGCTGCTGTCCATCTGGATCCGCCCCGGTGACAGGACGTACCCCAAGAACGAGACAGTCTCCTTATGAAATTCACACTTCACCTTGACAGTCGATTCTCCAGCAACCACTGCAGTACGCAGCGGACATGTACAACGTGCTCCTCCATGTTCCTTTAAAAGAATCTGAATGTCATCTATGTAAACAAACACAAGCAGGTTGAGCATGTCCCTCAACACATTGTTTACCAGTGCCTGAAACACTGCTGGTGCATTTGCCAGTCCAAGAGACATTACAGGATACTCAAAATGTCCACTAGGTGTGTTGAACTGCGCACCAAATGGTAGGCGTTCCTCAGGTCCAACTTGGAAAACACCACTGCACCCTGCAGCTGCTCGAACGCTGTAGAAATGAGAGGGAGAGGTACCTGTTCTTCACAGTGATGTCGTTGAGTCCCCAGTAGTCAATGCAGGGCCTCAGTGTCTTGTCCTTCTTGTCGACGAAGAAGAACCCCGCCCCGTCTGGGGACGAAGATGAGCGAATGATCCCATCTGCCAACAAGCTCCGGATGTAATTGTTCATAGTCTCCATCTCTGTAACAGATAAAGGATATAAACGTACCCTGGGTGGAGACGTACCCGGGAGGAGCTTGATGGTGCAGTCACATTGTCAATGTGGTGGTAACTCCGTAGCTCGTGCCTTGTTAAACACCTCCTTGAGGTCTAGGTAATCCGGTGGCACTCCAGACAAGTCCGGAAACTCGGGAGATGCAACAGAAACATCAGAACAGTTACTGACAGGAGCATATAACAGACATGAAGCATGAAACTGGTTACTCCACCCCACAAACTGCCCCGTAGCCCAATCCACATGAGGGTTGTGTCACAACTCTGTCTAGATACCCCTCTCTGCCCTCTGTTGTTGCCCATTTAGGCCACCAGATAGCCCCTGTGTGTTTCCCACGTGCCCCTTGGGTCCCCTGCTGTGTTCAATCATGTCATTACTGTATTTAGTCTCTGTTTTCCCGTATTTGCTGGTTTGTTTGTCTAATCTGCCTGTTTGCTTATGTTTGCCTGTTTCCACATCCTAGCCGGTACCTCATGTAGTTAACCCCTGTCAAGTTCTTGTCTGTTTTGTATGCTCTGTGCCTGTACCTGTCCGTCTTCCTGCCCTGGAATAAACCTGCCCATTTATACCAGGAACCTCCTGCCTCTGCCTCCTGTGTCTGCGCTTGGGTCCTATCCGGAATACCGTAACAGTGTCTTTTAAGCCAGGGTAAGCCCAGGATGAGCGGTAGTTCAGGTGAGTCTTCATGTGGAACACAATTTTCTCAGAGTGGTTACCTGACATCAGTAGCTCCACCAGTGCAGAGCGGTGGGTGATGCGGTACTGCCTCCCACTGTCCAGCGCATAGGCCACCCGATCCTGGGGAAGTGGCTCCAACCGGAGTCCCAGCTGGTCAGCCAGCCAGGCACTAATCCAGGAAATCCTGATCAGCCCCAGAGTCTATGAAAACAGATACATCAAGGGACATGGCAGACAAACTGAGGCGTGCTGGTGTCAATGGTCTATAGAGTGTAGACGGAAATAAGATCTGGAACAGGCTTGGCTTCAAAGTAGCTACAAACCTACTGCTGAGCTTGATCTTTTACTGGACACCCCACTAAGAAATGTCCAAGTTGTCCACAGTAGAGACAGCACCCCTACCGCATGCAGTTCTTTCGCTCCTCCGGAGACAACCGGCTGCACCCCAACTGCATAGTCTCCTCCAGAGGGTGCTAGCCCTGCCGTAGTGGCTATAGGCCCTGCTCTCTGCATGAAACTATGCTTTGGGAAAAACTGTCTCATGCGGCCTGCTGGTTCCTTACCAACCCTCTCCCTCTCGCTCCGTCTCTCATACAAGTGACTGTCTATCGTGATAGCCAATGCTACCACCAAGTCAAACTCTGAGGGTAAGTCCAGGGGCGCTAACTGGTCCTTTATGTCCTCAGACAGGTTGTGCAAAAACATGTAGATTAAAGACCCCTCATTCTAACCACTGCTGGCTGCCAGTGAGCGGAAACGAATGGCGTAGTTGGCCACTCGCCCCCTCCCCTGTCCAAGAGCTAATAAACCCGGAGCTGCTTCCCTGCCCAGTCTGGTGTGATCAAATACCTTACTTAATGCTCCTGAAAAGTCCATGCTGGATCGGCAACTCTCGGCCTGGCTCTCCCACTCGGCCGTAGCCCACTCACGTGCCCTCCCAGTGAGGGAGCCACCCAGTCTGTCTGTGGGGTAGGTGAGGGGATGTAATTAAAAAATCAGAGAGCATAATGTCAGAAATGAACGACAGGTCTTGGGGCTGCCATAGACGGCTCTGGATGGGAAAACAGCGACCCCATCATGGAAGTCGTAGGATGAGGAGCTGCTTCCTTCTGACGGTTGTCAGTAGTGGGAAGTGGAGAGCGATGTTCAGGGAAACACAGACGAACCTGGGATGTGAAGTCCCGTATCTGGTCCCGTACTTCCGTCTGGAAGGCCTCCTGGCAGGCACGTCCGCCCTGTAGCAGCATGTTGTGCGCCCGCTCCAGCTCTCCTTGTCTTCTACCCTGAGCCTGTAAGGCGCCACGAAACACCTCGTACTCTGCTGAGTCAGTCATTGCCAGAATATACTGTGACACCACAAGGGTTCTAAGACTCAATTGCAAGAGTACAAAATGATTGTCAAACTTAGAGTGTTCAAGCAATGTCTTTACTCAACGTAAATGGGTCATACACAGGTAGGCTGTACTAAAATAGCAACAGTACAGACAGGGAAACACAGGCAGGGGTTTCGGTACACGGGTAGGCAATTCAAAACAGGCAACAGTACAGGCAGGGAAATAGGCAAAGGCAAAAACACCATAATCTATAAAAAGGTCTAAACCGGGAGACTCACTGATTGATAGCACAAAATGCAAACACGGGGTAACACTAGGAAGGAACGACGATATTCTAGTAACAGGTACCATATTCTGGGAGGCCTTAAATAGGGAGTGCCGAATAGCTAACACAAAACAGGTGGGTGACAAAACACAGGTGTGAGTGAAGGAGATGGGATACAGATGGAAGTAAAACTAACAGTGTTGGACGTGAGGGGCTAACCAGGAAGTGTTCATACTAAATAAAAGACACAATGGAAACAGGCTGTAGCCTAAACTAAAAAGGACTGACCAACAGTAATATAAGGCGATTAAACCCAAATCGGTCAAACAATCCATAAGTAGCCTCCCTGCTGGCAACAGGGCAACGGAGATGGAGCAATACGCCAGTTTTCCATTGCTTTTCGTCATTGCTTCAAAACCTTTTGTTTCAGTGACTTGCTTGGTTTATACGGAAGTTAGCCCAACGGTACACATAAAAATGGCCGCCGCTCTGACCATCCAGGAACGTTGATTTGAATGGGAAAGTCTGTTCTATCCAATTCAAATTCTATGGGGACAACTAAAACTGATGTCTGCAGTGCTGCTTGAAGAACATGCCCCCTTGCGACAACAGGCAGTGAGCAGCCAGAGCACTCATGATGCTTCTGGTATGAGCACAGGGTTATACTCCTGATATTTCACTCGCAACAAACATACCCACTTAATTATATCAATTTTAACAAAACCACTCTAACATGTTTAACCAGGAAACTTCCCAAACTGTCCCCTTGTTCTCACAAATCTTACCCCTCCACAAATGTGATAGGTGAAAAATATTTATCAACATTGCCACGATAGGCTACCACGAGAATTGACATTAACATTATCCTATCCTAATTTGATCACAAATCAGTTTACCATCAGTGGCGTGTCATGACTTTTCCGCTAGGTGGGGCTGCTTTGAATCCAGCATGACAGATGATCATTTTTCACACAGCAGGCATAGAACCTAGTCCCCTGGGATTCATCATTCAATCAATTTTGGTTCTTTTTTAAGAAACATACTAGTCTACTTCCAAACTTCCAATATATTTCAGAAATAAAAACAAACAGTATATATTTAACAGAACTCATAAATGTTCCGTTTGCATATCATTGTCTGACACTATATTTCATTTATGTAATCTAGGCATAACATGCATGAATTGAATTAGACAAATAAAAATGATAGGTTATTAGTGCATTTTTACATTTTAAACAGTTATTCTATTTCAGCCACAACTAATCAAGTTTCACAGAGCAATCAAATTTCCACCCATAAACATCATTCCCAGCCATATAAATCTCATTCAATTAATAGCGCAAAAGTGGGAAAATTGCCAACAAATAGACGTAAATATTCACACCAGTTCACTGAAAGTGTTCCACATAAAATAATTAATGAGGAAAAAAAACTAACGCTATACAGTATTTCTTTACGGTCTCGTAACCTAGGCTTAATGTTACAGTACTACATGTTAAGCGATAAGCATTTGGAAAATATCAAAATACATTTCACCGGCCCCTTCTGATTGTTCGAAGTGCATGTAACGTTAGGGCAATAGATTCAATATTATTTCAGTTTCTCTACTCCAAATCAAGGCTACTCCCCATAGGAGCTACTCACTTATAGTTGAATTTGGCCCGTCGTTCTTTCAACGATGCGAATCTGGCCACGTAATCCAAATTCATATACTCCACAAACATTCAATAATCCTTGAAAGTATATAGCTCCAGTCCACCTATTATTTGTGCTTAGCAATGCCGAACCTGTAGCTGTCGCTAAGTTGGCTAGCAATGTTAGCTCTCCTCTATTATGGCTAGTTTCACGGTATCCACATGAGCCGGGTTGCTATCTTCATTTTGGAAAGATGCTTAAGATCGCTCACTCCAATTTCAGTCCAAGCCTTGTCCGATGTGGATGTTCAAAGAGTAAGCATGGGAAGCACAAAACAACACGCCGCTTGACACAATCACAGAGCCGTGGCTTCCTCGTATACAAGTTGCTAGCAATGTTAGCTCTCCCAAACATGGTTAGTTTCACGGCTTTATCCATATGAGCCGGCTTGCTGTCTTCATTTTGGCTCACTCCAGTTTCAGTCCAAGCCTTGTCCGATGTGGCAAAAAATACGCCCTTCGGCACACAGACAAAGGCTGCAAGCAGTGTTTTTTCATCAGTCATCCCACTTTTCTATTATAATATATCATTTATGTGAATATAACAATTGAATTCTATATACATACACAGTGCCACACTTTTAAAATGTATTTATTAGAATAGTTATTTTCCAATTGGGACTGCGCCCTAGCACCCCTAATGGACGCCACCCCACTGTTTACCATATACAATTATCTAGTATCCATAAAATGAAATTAATTACGTATACAGGTTTACACTACTACTCACAAATGTGTTATAAATGTATGCATAACCCCAGAAACTTTTTTCAAGGGGTATTATATTTAAAACATTATAAAACATAAAATCCTTTGGGGGATTTAACACTGGACATGGACAAATGGAAAACATATCCTTTGAATGATATCTGTTGGGGGACAAATACATAAAAAGAACCAAATTGAAGTTAGTTTTGATGTGACATAATGTACATAAAAAGCATATTTGTGCCCAAAAGGAAGAGGTGTGCAGAGCATCCACTACTTGTTGAAAACTGGTTTGCAACGTGCATTCACTTAATTTTGCATGCTTCCTCTGCTGGCTAGTCAGTGTCCCCTGGACAACTTACATTTTGCTTGGTGAAAAGCAAATAAAACGTTAACGCGTGTGGTATCCCACGGCAGATAATTGATGACCTGTGAAATAGGACAGTGTATGTGCATCAGGAGATGTTTGAGGTTTGACACTGTCTCTCCTTCGCATGCCGGTGGTAGCCTGAAACCGACGCCATTTGACCTTGGCGATTCTCACACTGAAATACCTCCCAAACTGTATAGCTTGGACTAAGTTTACCCTAATCCTCTCCTGACATGAACAGACTAACCGGCAGAATCAAGCCATGGGGGGTGGGAGGATTAGGGGAGAGAGGAAGCAAGGAGAGCAAGGAAAATCTGGGAGTGGGAATTGAACGAACAACACTATCCCATGAACTGTCTAGGTGCCATTGAGCAAGGCACTTAATCCCAAATAGCCCAGTCAATCTATGACAAAATTAAGGTTGACCCACCACTAATTGCAACAGAATTGATTCCTTTGCTATTAACTTTAGATAACTTCATAGAACATACTGAATGTCACTTAAAATCAGAGGGGTGGAAGAATGTCAAATTTACATATATCCAACATGGTACCCAGCAAGACATTTAGCGCAATTTTCCCACCCCTACATTTAGGGGGTATACTTAGGAGTTGGTACTTCTTTAGCATACGCTGACAATCACATGTATATCATTGGAAAGATAATTGAATTACCTGTGATGTATAGTACGGTAAGTGTCTATACAGTAGTAATGAACCAACATAGACTCCTGCATTCTTATTGTCTTTCAGCCGCTCAAAGGTAATCCGAAACAAAGTCATCAATCTACATATGATACATGTAACTGTTTCATTGATGTTGATCAGGTTTGTTCTACTGCATAAAGTTCACCACTTGTATTTGTTTAAATATAGTACTATTGTATGTTTTTGACAGTTTGTAGTGTTCATTACCACACACACATCGTCACTAAAACAACAGTAGAGGATTTTGCCCAATGTTTGTATACTGCATTTAAATACATCATTCTAGGCATGTGAAATTTCCATTTCCAATTTGAAAGAAAACATATTATTACTGACAACATTGGTTTATTTAAATAAATGTTACTACTTGGTCAATTGAACATTTTCATTTCAGATCAATACTGAAACACACTAATTTTTACTTATTTAACTTAACTATATTACTGTCATTGCTTATGCTATTGTACATTCCACTGTTTGTCCCGGCACCTGCTCCTGCTCAGCCGTCCTGGTGAGGGATCCCTCTTTGACTTGGCCCACCCAAGGTTTCTTCAATTTTTTCTACCTAATAAGGTTTTGGTGGAAGTTTTTCCTTGCATGCATTGAGGGTCTAAGGCTGTGGTGCCGGGTAACTTAGGCCTTGTAGAATAGTTAGGGCTATGGCTTGCTAAATTGATTTGTTTGTCTTGTACTTGATTCTGTTTCTGTTTATCTTTTACTATTCTGTAATTTCCTCTGATTGACGTTCAGGTAGATCTAGTTGGCTCATTTTCTGTAAAGTCCTTTGAGACAGACATGCTTGTGATAAAGGTCTATATAAATAAATGAACTTGAACTTGAACTTGAACTAATACCGCCCTGTAATTGGAAAGTCACAGGTTCAATCCCTGCAACAGCCAGATTTTCTGGTGAAGTGGCCTTGAGCAAGACACCCTATCTTTACATTCATTT
>OMOT01087918.1:0-12428 GCA_900312575.1 Acanthochaenus luetkenii | reverse complement strand
AGGACCTCACTAAACCATCCAATCGGTAGTAGCGACGTGCGGTGTGTACTTTTTCTGACACTGAGGTAACTGCGCATGCGCAAACGGCATATTATAAATATATGTTTTGCATTTTTGTAGTAGGTAGATCATTTTGACTTGGTCATTTTATAAGTAGCTCGCATGCTGAAAAAGTGTGAGCACCCCTGGTCTATGACATATAACGTTACAAAAAACAAGATGAGCCTTAATTAGAAACTTACATTTGCTAAATGATTACGAAATAGATAAATAAAGATAAATAACGTTTTTGAAAACAAAGCTATAATAAATTCCCTCTTGAAATGAAAGCTGCGACAAACTACGACAGCTCAGACCTCAGTTTCAAACTTAAACTACATAAGTGCAGTAACTACCCAAGCCTGTTGATTTCTATTTAAGAATACAAGTATATTTACATGATCAGGGGTGAGTCGTGTGCGCAGTCGGTTTACAGTGAGTCCAGCTGCTGAAAATACACATTTCCGATAGGACCGATGTCCCAGGCAGCAGAAGTAGCTTCGCGCTAACTTTGCCAGCCTCGGGAATCTTCCTCAGTGGACTTTCCTCCAATCTGTGGGACTGACATTTAGCGGTGGTGGAATGTCCTTCAGAAAGTTGTCCACTTCTGTTTCCATGTCGTTGGTGCGGGTAAAGTAAGTTAGTGGTCGCGCAGAAGTAGCATCATTAGCATCGCGGCCTTGCTTCCTGGTCTGCAGCACTGCCTGTGACCCCTCCCCCCCCCTGTTGTCGGTGACATGGTTTGCTTCTTCTTGTGTAAACATGTCCTAATTGCAGTGCGTGCCCTCTTGTGTTTAACTTAATGATTGCATTTCACCAACAGCTCCTGTTGACACAATTAAGATGAGACCTCAAATAGTTCAATTTGATCGTTACGTTTGAAATGTTCATCGACCAAATTATTAATGGTTGTTAATCGATCAATGACTAATCGTTAACACCCCTAGTGTCAATTGTCTGAGTGACTCATGCCCATTGTTTAACATTTTTGGATAGACTTAAAACCCTGACAAACAACTTTTAACACCAGTAAGGGAATTCATAAGAAATACCAATTGATGTTGAACACAGCAAAACATAGTTCAAGTCAAGTTCCTCAGTAGATGTAGATATTAAATTTCCTTTATTTAACCAGGTAAAAAACTCATTGAGATTAAAATCTCTTTTCCAAGAGTGACCTGGCCAAGAGGGTAGTGTAAAAACATTGACTAAAATTTTCACATTTCATATGAGCCATTTCTTGACCAGAGGTCCATTTTGGTAATTTCAGAGGAGACACGTGACCGTGAATAGTTGATTAATGCTCCCTGAGATAAAGAGAGGGATTGTTGTATCAAAGAGTTCTCTTTAACTCCACACACAGGGTACAGCTGGCCACGTAGTCGTGTTCCACAACCATTGGTATGGTCTGTTCGATGTCCTCCTCTGGCTCCGTGTCAGGTTCCGGAGATTGGTGTTCTAGTTCGGTGCTCCCAAACGACGGCCTATGTTTCGTTGGTGTACTTATTCTGCTTGAACAATGATGGGATGGCGCCTGCTGCCAATACCTGTCTACCCTGAGCAGTAGTGATTTGATTAACCACAAAATGTTGGTTGCACACCTTGGTGTGAGGGGTCACCGAAAACCCTGTCCTCCTAATTTTGTGCAGCCACTGTGCATGAAGGCTTGTGTTCTTAGCGCTAATCTTGTTGCTGTTTGTTGCGATGGGGAAGTTAAACTGTAAACTGATTTGCCGACCTCCCGGAAAAACAGAAGTTCGTCGCTACACATGTGCACAGAGCCCATTGTCCATGGTACCAGCACAGGGATTGTTTTTTCACAACTGTTTTATTCCAACTTCAAGGGAACAGAATAGAAATACAGAACACTTACATTTAACTTGTCACCTACAACACCCACTATGTTCTTAAGTTCTAGAGTTACATGATACCGATAGTGGTATTCAACCCTGGTCCTGGGGACCCAGAGTCCTGCTGGTTTTCTACCTGGGACTATTTTACACCTGGGATGCAATGTGAATGCAATTCACTGCAGTTAACTACAATAGGATAGAAAACCAGCAGTACTCAGAGTACTGAGGACCAGGATGGAATGCCACTGTTCGCAAGTGCTGGTACCATGTAACCACTCTGCTCTTGATTGATGGTCTCATGTAATCATGGTAACACTGGAGGGGCCGGCAGTAGCTCAGGAGGTACACTTCCCGGTTGATGGTTCCCTTGAGCAAGACATTTTTGTTTTATAGGACAGTCACAGTATGGAGAAACAGGAATGATGGGAGATAGGGATGACATGCAGCAAAGGTCTTGGGCTGGATTCAAACCCAGAATGACACGTTTATGTGGTATGCCCCTTAGCCAACTGAGCCACCAAGACAGCCTTAGATTCTGTTCACATGTCAAATACATTTTATATCCAAAGCTTTGAATTTGCATAAACTCTTCTCTCTTTCAAGCCCAAACCTGGTTTTGCTACAGTGAAGTTACAGTGGAAGTCAATTTTGAAAATGTTTCTGAGTTTGGAATGTATTGCTAAAAAAGTTAATTGGTTGAGGGCATGCAAGGTTCCTGGAGTGATTCGCTTCAGTAATTGCTGCACTTATTCCATTCCATGTTTATATGCACTGAAATCTTCCACTGGAGGATTGGAGCTTGCAGCCAACACACATTTCTTTAGTTCTCACATATTCACCATCTGTGGTGATTTACAAAATAAAGTTTTGTTAAAGAGCTAAAGATTTATATTTCTCACTCTTAAAACACATTTACACACCCAGCAGAAAGAGGCAGAGAATGTCGGGTTGCGTCACGTGCTTCTGGTAATCTTAATGGATTTTGAGCCCTTCCATTCAGCATCCTGTAGCAACAGTAAATACCGCTCTGCACAGACCCTTCCTCTGCACCCAGACCTTCATTTAATTATACGTATGCCCTTTCAGAACAATAGAAGCTGTATACTTGAAGTGCATTTTGTAACTTGTTGGAGTTTTGATTTGGTTAGTTGTTGGTATTTTTGTATTTCCCTGTAGTTGAATCAAAGACAGCTTTCAAAGCAGATCCAATAAGTTCACTTCACTTTACCCAGTCGGCAATACCAGTCCAGACTGGTTCAAGTGGCGGGCAGGTAGTCTTTTCCCTTATCTGACTTAAACTCCAGTTAAGTTCTTCAGAGGTTTGCATTACATATGTCCTCAGAGATGCCATCACCCTTCAGCCCCCCTCAGATTTTCCCTGGCTCCACCAATATTCACATATCTCTATTTACAACTGTAGAAACTGCGGACTTCGAACTTGTGGTAATTTTCTCGTGTTTGTATTTGTAATTTGTGGTTGTTATACTGCATGGAAAATAATTGTTTATTTTTAAAATGAGGTCAGCTTACACATAGTGCATACATATTTCAGACTTGAGCACTGAAACAAGTAAAGTGCCACTACTTGAGGGGACTGTACTGTACTACTGTGTACAGTATAAAACCCAACCATAAAATATCCTCTGTTCTGATTTCGCCTACTCTTTACTTCATTAATGTTAAAAAAGTGTCCGTAGGAATGTTAGTCAGTTAATCTTGTTAAGCTCTATAATTCGCAAGATAATCACATTCATCAACTCAGGAATATATTACATTCATTATTAAAGCATTTGGAATATTCTACCTGGAAATACATAGCTTTTTAATTACAAAACAGTCACTTAATGTAGTGAAATATATTCACATCCTAATCCCATGGTTCCACCAAAATATCTCTTTCACCACCTTTAATGCATTTAGGTGATGTCCTGTATATCGAACTGTTTAGCAGAAAGCCCTTTGGAGTTTGGGTATTCTCTGAAAATGTAACAGTTAACCAACCTGTTTAATAAAAAATACAGAAGATGGTTGCTGTTAATGAAGTCAGAGTGTGGCCTACCTCAGCCGTCAGGTGTATTTGTGTCCTTGTTTAAACCCCATACAGTCAGCCCTCGGGGAGCAGAAGAAGAAGAGCAGAGTCCAGTTGGAAAGCTGTAGGTTTAATCCAAAATGAAGAGTAGCATCACCCCCTCTCTCCAGAAAAGGAGCCCCCGAACACCCCCACTGACGGAAACCACTGCTGTTGGCGTGAGATGCTTAGTTTCAATAAAGAGCTCTCATCTCTTTCAGATCACACCATCTGTACTTCTCAGGGACTAGATTTGAAAAGGCATTGTTAGACTTAGAAATTTGAACTGATGCCAGAATCAGAAAGTCTTTATATAGAGCATACTGGTAGGTCTGTTACCTCCCCTCCCCTCATACCTACATGGCCTGCCGCTAGGGTTGCAAATTCTAGGGGATTTCCTTGATCGATAGTCACCAACGTTAATGAACGACCAATCGACAATGAAACAGCTAAAAATTGCTTATGAATATTGCTTATTAGAAAATACAAAATGCGTTGTTTTTTTTCTCAATCAAAGCTTTTTTGAAGCATTAGATAAATACGCCTGTTTCATGGCATAACACAAATATAATTATGAACACTGTTTTGTTTAAGTATGTTATTTTAATATTTTAATAAGGCTCGGGAAGTTGCGCTGTCTCTTCCGAGGCGAATCAGTGACTAGCACGTTCGTCTATGACATACAAAAATAAGATGAGCCTTAGTTAGAAACGTACATTTGCAAAATGATGATGAAATAGATAAATAGAGATAAATAACGTTTTTGAAAACAGCGCTATAATAGATTCCCTCTTGAAATGAGAAAGCTGCGACAAACTACGACAGCTCAGGCCTCAGTTTCAAATGTAAACTGCATAAGTGCAGTAACTATCCAAGCCTGTAGATTTTTATTTAAGAATATAAGCATATTTACATGATATGGGTGAGTCGTGTGCAGTTTACAGTGAGTCCAGCTGCTGAACGTCCCAGGCAGCAGAAGTAGCTTCGCGCTAACTTTGCCAGCCTCGGGAATCTTCCTCCGTGGACTTTCCTCCAATCTGTGGGACTGACATTTAGCGGTGGTGGAATGTCCTTCAGAAAGTTGTCCACTTCTGTTTCCATGTCGTTAGTGCGGGTGAAGTAAGTTAGTGGTCGCGCAGGAGTAGCAGCATTAGTAGCATTAGCATTAGTAGCATTAGTAGCATTAGCATTAGCGGCGCGTCTCACAGGCTGAGGCCTGGCTTCCTGGACTGCAGCATGTGATGTCAAATCCACATTGTCACATGTATTAAATAGTACAGTGCATGGTGTGCATCTCAACCCGCTGTTTTACAGGGCACCATATTATAGCCTGTAGTTTTACCTCTTAGGTAAAATTTAGAAATACCTCCCAAGAATGGAAAAGCTAATAAGAGAGTGCTCCCTTAGGGGTTTTCATCTATTAGACTATTCCTTTTTCCATTCAGTGCTGGTATTTTCTGCTGAGCCCAGCAGGAATGATACTCAGGCAGGACTTATGGCAGAGCCAGATCATCCAAATATGCTCTGGTTTGGCAGACAGATGAACGGAAATGGGAGAGGGTCTGTGTTCTGGTGTCAGTGCATCTTCTCTCTGAGGTTATATTTTCCAAACCACCAGAGATCTGGTTAAATTATCATCTCATCATCAAGGAGCTTGCTGAGCTATCCTATGTTCAGCATACCATTGGTAGGAAATTCCAACAACCAAGGCTCAAAGGAAACTACGTTTTTCTTCATCCCATTAGTAGCTGGCACATCCCAAAAAACTAACCAGCCACTTTCACTATTTTACCAGCCAACTAGATGTTTAGATAGGACACCACATGATGGTCGGTTACCTGTAGAGTAGACTAACTTACCAGTAGGGTTGTTCGATATGACAATATATATAGTGCGGCGATAGAAAAATATCTATTGTAGCTGTTTTCCTCTATCGCCATTGCCGCAAAAAGCAGCAGAACTGCGTTACGGCTGTATTTTACGCCGTTCCCAACCCCGCTTTACATTCTCTACATGTGGACTGGAATAACAAACAAACACAGAGCAGCAAACACAGAACAAAACTCAGTTGCATTTATTTGCCTCTTAAACAACAGTTTTTAGTCGCACTAATTATTCCACTGATTTACAACCAGAAAAACATTTTATGCAATGGATCATCAGCTCTTATCAAGAGCGAGGCTCTCTATGTAATCTGGACTGTTTAGCCTCCGTCATCATTTTATAGTAACCATCTGCTGATGATGCGGCTAAATTGGGAAAGGAATGTCCACTAGGGATGGGCTGAACTAAACTGGTAATCGATACTTTGATACTCACATGCTACTCATTTGGTATCGATGCCCTTTGAAAAGTCTCAATTAAAAAGTTATTTTTAATCCATAATGCGTCACTCAAGTGTCATAGTTCCACTATGAGGTGGGAAATTCCCCAGTTCCAGGAAGGCAGCTTACAATATCCAAGAAGTGAGACAGCATCATGAAGGGGCTTTAGTTTCATGGACTTTACAGTTTACAATGTCCAGAGGTTTTACAAGACTGTTTTTCAACATGTTCCCAAAAAACGAACTGATTTCTTGCACTATTTTCAAAGGCAATTCAGAGCCTTTTTCAATTTCTGATTGTTACTTATTAATTAATATATGGTTGTTTGGCTTGTGGCACACTCGTGGGTGAAATGAGTGTCCACGTGGCCGGAGATAACAAAGATACTGTCCACACAGCTATTTACCAGAATCAGCGATTTATTCACTGTTTCAGGGAGGTAACGGGTTAGTCTCTTATCAGCAATGTCACTGAGGGGGTAGTCGTAATCTGTTCTAGGGTTCGATACACAGCTCAGGTTCGCATACAGTCCGGGGGTCAAGCGGACGGCCGTCTCTGGGCTCTAGCGCCCCTGCAGGAAACAGCCCGCACCACCCCTCCTTCATCTTTCCCCTCCTAAACTCCCTCTGTCTGCCACAGGCTCTTTTGGTAGCTTCTGATACACTGCTGTAGTGTGTTGGTCATGTTAAATAAAAAGTACATTAATGTAACTGCTTTGGGGTCAGTTCTTAATGCAAACATTAACATTTTAATAATGCACCAGGTTAGAGGGTTCCTTGTACAATTTACAGCATTAGTTCTCTGAGAATCTCTTTCATATCCAAGCAAAATTGGTATTGTAACTGAAACATCCCGAACCGAATAGATATTGAATCAAATCTATTTGGGAAATCAGTGGCAATACCCAGCCCTAGAGGTGTGTGGTTATTTAGTATAGACAAATTCTTCATCAAATGTACAGAAAAAATATCGCATTATCGTGATATGAAATTACCCATATCGTGATTGAAGATTTTGTACCCCACAGCCCTAGACGGAATAGGTATTCCCATTCAAACCCACAGCCTTGAACGGTCATAAAATGGCAGCTATAGAATATACCATAGAATATATAATGTTGTTGGGCAGTAAACTTCTTGTCTACATGCCACCATGGCTCGTACATGCCTACATTTAATAGCCACTAAACCAAAATTTCTAGACACAATGTTTAGAATTCACTGAAAAAAGCATTGGGACAGTGAAAGCTTCAGAAAGCTGACGCACCATGTCAAAGACATCTGGTTGAGCGTTCTCCTGATAATTGTGGGGGGGTTTTCTGAGACTTTCTTTCCATTTTAGATATTTGTTTAACCTTTTAGAACCGGAGACTAGTTTGAAGTTTTGAAGTTGTCAAGGTTCTTTGATCTTCATAGCAGTGATGTATTTTCCTTTCAGTCATGTACCAACAAATGACACTCAGTAGTGATATACAAGTGGAAGCTGGTGATAAAAGTCCAAATGTCTTTGGTTTTTAGGATCTCATGACAACAATACATGCAGTATAAGACCAACTATGTATTTTCTGATGTTATTTATCAACGGGTAGTTTCAGCAAAGCAATTTGATTAATGAAAGATGTGTTCCAACCATGCTGTTAATTCCTGTGCTAATTTGTGGTAAGCAGCTAATTTGTAATTTTTCTTGCTTTCTCATGTTTTTAAAAAATCATTATGTATGCACACTACTTTTCAGACAGTACACATTAGTGATGTGCAGGGTTAATCCAAAACCCGTTGGTCCCAGGTCGGGTGGGTGTGGGTCAAATAGGCTACACACGGTACACACAATGTAATTATAGACAAAATGTTTATTCTATTTGATTAATGGAATAAACTTCTCCATCTCCAGCTGGGTTTTCCCGCCATCGATACATTATATCCTGTGCAGTGCACTCATTACATAAAGCCTTAGTTACTAGCCTGCACATGCAAAATTGCCTGGCTGCCTGAATCTTTTTGTTTATGTATTTTGGGGGTTGGCGGATCGGTTTCGGGTCAATGTTACGTTTATGTGTATGTGTATGTATGAAAATGGGTTTGGCGGGTTCAGATACAGTATATTTATTTGTCAGATCAGGCGATCACAGGTGGGGAAAAAAACCTGACCCGCGCATCACTAGTACACATGTAATGGTAATTTGCTTTAGGACGTTTACTGAGATTATGGGGACTTAAGTGCTGCCGATGGCTGCCTCACCACTGAAGCCATAATCATAGTAAAGAACGCTGTTTCCAGTATTATTGCTATAATAATATACTGCATCAGAGGAAGCTAGTGAGCTCTCTTGGCAATAAAAACCAAAATCTTGCCACCTGGTTTTCTGGGGTTGTAAGACAACTGTCCTTGGTTTTTGACTTTTTTTGGACTTAAAGAGAAAGACTCTTTGGTCATTTGGTTTTCTGGGGTTTTAAGACCACACTGGAGGAGGAGCGTACACAGGAGAAGGCTGTTCGTGAGATCTTCTGAGGGTCAATGTAGTTGTTCTCCAGCCTTAGCGCCACCAGGGTGGAGTCACCATTGTGGTTGGGTTCACAGATACTGTCGTCAGGGATATTCCTGGAGGAAGATGCATTTCTATTCAGAGGCAACCAAAGAATTTCACCCCGACAAATACTGTATGTTTTGTACAACAGGAATGTTGTATTCTACAAAATACTGTTGGCTAACTTCCCAGCCACTTTCCCTATTTTGAAATATGTCTCCCAATGATGGTTGGTTACCTCTAGAGTAGACTAATTTACCAGTATTGTAAATGTGGAGCCATGTTGGTTTCACGGTCATTGGTCTAGAACCTGGTGATTCTGTTGTCCATATTACCATGGTAATGTTATAGAGAATTTATCAATATTTTCAGTCAACACTTCTTAGTTCTAGAGAAGACCATAATACAACCTGTACTAATTCTGTCTATAAATGGATGTGGGTGACTGATGAGGTGATTCAGTGTGACTCCCACTTTGGCTTCACCAACACCCAGGTGAATCAACATGTTTTGTTTCTTGTCGTCAAGACTACTCTCCATACAGTGAACACTCAGGTCTAATATTCTCTGGCTGGCTGTAATGATGAATAGGTCAGTGGTCTGGTTAGAAGCTGGTCTGCTACATTACATTACAGCATTTACTGGACGCTTTTGTCCAAAGCGACTTACAATAAGTACATTTTGTCAACAGTAGTCAAATCAACCGTATATCGCAGTCTTCATCAGCTAAGCCTTCAATACGAATAAGTAGCATTCATAGAGTTAGAAGGAAGAAGAGTAGAAGGAGACTCTTACATGTAGATAAGTCAATTCAAGTAGGGTCCAGGTGTAATCTTAAAAGATGGGTTTTTAGTCTCTGGCGAAAGATGGGTAGCGATTCTGCTGTGTGACTATTTGTTGTTTCCTAGAGGGATGCATTGCCAGTATATTATTACCTCCAGCTCTGTTTTTAAGAAGTTGGTTTTATTGTATTCTACAATGCATCGTATCCATCTCTGTTTGTCCCTGTATCCCTTTCTTTTTCTTTCTGTCTCGCAAAACTGAAAGATAACTCTTGACCTCTATTTTGTACAATATAGCGTTGACCTGGTGTGGTTCTTGAGTTACTCACGTGAACCATTGTCATACCTCTCCTCTTTACTTTCTCTACTCTTAAATCACTACAATTAAGACTGACTCTAAATTATGAAGGTGTACACTTTATTTTATTTTATTGTAATGACTAGATTTCTACCTGATTTTGTTGTTGAGATTGAGGAAATGTTAATTGGCCATTTCGTTGATGTATTAGGGCTCTTTCTCTTTTCAGTGTACAGTAATAGATGAAAATGAAACCCTAATCCTCAAATTTCATTATGTATATTATTGGTTGTTTGTCAGTGATGGCTGATATGTACCTGATCCAGTTGTTGTTAAGTCTGAGGAAGTGTAAGTTGTTCATCTCGTTGATGCCAGAGGGCACGGTGACCAGCTGGTTGTGGTCCAGGCACAACTCCACCATGGAGTGGTACGAACCAAGGAACGACTCTGGTTCGATTCCTTCCCCGTCCAGTTTGTTGTAGGACAAGTACAGGTACTCCAAGCCAGGGTCCATATGAGCGAAGACATAGCCTAGGAGTCGGAAGGGGGAAACAGTAAAATCAGGGCAGGAATTTAACTTTACACTCCACCAGCCAAGGTAGCTCATGGATTCCAAAGCTTACCAGTCACTGTCACTATTTAACAAACCAAATATGATGTTTAGAATAGAAAATTACCTCTGAACAGTGGTTAGTTACCTGTTGCTAGAGTGGCTAAATTTACCAGCCACAGTCAAAGTCAACCAGAATGGATGGTGTAGGACCCCTCTAATCTGATTTACCTAACCCACTCCAACAGTCCTTATCATACCATTATTGGAGGACTCTGGAACTGCCAGTCGGCGGTGAAGAAAGCTGAGACCATCTCAGTCTATGCCTTGTCCGAATCCCTCCACTTCCTGGCCTTCACAGAGATGTGGATCATACCTGTAAATACTGGCACTCCAGCAGCACTCTTTCTCCCACACCCCTAGAGCTTCCGGCCATGGGGGAGGTGTCCGTGCTCTTTCATACCTTTGAATTTCCACCTTTGAATTCCACGGCATTTCTGTATCTCTTCCTGTCAAGCTTAACATTGTGGTGATCTATAACCCCCCCATGTCAACTTAGTGACTTCCTAGATGAGATGGATGTCTTTCTCACCTTCTTTCCTGAAGATGGCACTCCACTCGTTCTTCTAGGTGACTCTAACATCCATCCAGAGAAACTACAATCTTTAGCCTTTCTTAACTTTTTCTCATCTTTTGACCTCACTCTCTCTCTCTCTCCTCTGACTCACAAGGCAGGGAACCTGCTTGACCTTATCTTCACCAGATCCTGCTGCACCTCCAACCATACCGTCACCCCTCTCCCTGTATCTGACCACCACTTTGTATCCTTCTCCCTTGCCATGTCATCCTCCCATTCAGCATCCACTCACACCATTTTGACCCAACGCAACCTAAAAGCCCTCTCACCTACCTTGCTGTCTTCTGTTATTATTTCCTCGCTTCCCTCTGCTGAGCAGTTTTCTCTCTGCCCACTCACCACAAAACCCGCTCGATCCTCTCCAGCTGACCCTTGGCTATCTGAATCTGTGCGAACTCACAGAACAGAGCTTTGGGCAGCTGAGAGAAAATTTAGATACATCTGAGTGCCCCAACAATCTCACTGCCTACCACCTTCTTCTCTCCAACTATACTGCTGCCGTGTCAGCAGCTAAGACCTCCTTCTACATTACTGAAATCCAATCATCTGCCTCCAACCCCAGTAAACTCTTCTCCACTTTGATGGGCGCGTCAAACTATGTCTTAAAGACATTAGTGCTTGGATGTCTCTGCACCACCTAAAGCTCAATCTTGACAAGACCGAACTAAAAATCACACTGACTTCTCCATCACCATTGAGAACACCACTGTGCTGCCCTCACTGACTGCCAAGAGCCTTGGAGTGACCCTGGGCAGCCAGCTGTCCTACTCTGCCAACATTGCTGTGACAACCCGCTCCTGCAGATTTTCCCTCTACAACATCCGTAGAATCCACCCGTTCCTTGCGAGGGAAGCGGCTCTACTCCTGGTCCAAACATTTGTCATTTCCCGCCTAGACTACTGCAACGCTTTTCTGGCCGGGCTACCCGCCTCTGCCACCAGACCTCTACAGCGCATCCAGAATGCTGCGGCCCGGCAGGTCTTCAACCAACCAAAATTGTCCCATGTCACTCCCCTCTTCCGGTGACTTCACTGGCTTCCCATCCCTGCTCGCATCAAATTTAAGACACTGGTACTGTCCTACAGGGCAGTACATGGGAAGTGCCCCTCCTTATCTACAATCCCTGGTCAGGTTCTTCTTCATTCAACTATGAATGCTACTTATTCCTATTGAAAGCTTAGCTGATATACGGTTGGTTTGACTACTATACACAAAATGTACTTATTGTAAGTCACTTTGGACAAAAGCGTCTGCTAAATGCTGTAATGTAATGTGTAATTGTATAATACACATGTCAGGGTGGAGATCGACATTTATGCAAAAAGTATTCAGATTGTGTATTGGATTAACTAT
>OMOT01087903.1:0-12102 GCA_900312575.1 Acanthochaenus luetkenii | reverse complement strand
GCTTTAGGTTTAGAAGTCATTATTTTTTGCCCTCTGAGCCTCTTTTTCTGGACTCAATGAGCTTGCTTTTTTCTTCCCTTGTCAGTTTAGCAAAGTCTTCTGGTGACAGGAAAGTTCCTGGGCCTTTGTTACTTGTGGCTGGTGATCATGTGTTTTGTCCAGCCGAAGGCCGGTTGTCTCTTCTGGTGAAGGAGTTACCCGAAGGGGGCCTGTTGTCCCTTCTAGGGTAACTGTTGCCTTCATATGGTTGTTTTTCTTTAACTTGTCTTTCTTTTATGTGTTTGTTGAATAGATCATATGCTACCACAGCTTTCTTGATGTTGTCTCGTGTGGCTGTGCTGTGGTGCATTTCTGTGAATCTTTGTCCTCCAGGGCTGCCTTCTGTTAGGGAGATTAGGACTTTTATTTTCCGGGCAAAGGGGAAGGAGGACTCCATACCAGCCCACAGAGTCGGTAGGCCCTCTCCTTACTTCATACGCCATCTGACCCTTTGAATGTTAGCATCTTCTTCGTCCCCATCTCCCATGGAAATTACTTGGTCAGCTGTCTGGTCTTTGGGCACTTTTATTTGCGTTGTTTTTGCGATCCACATTCTTTTTGCATCTTCTGGTGGTTCTCTATCTTGTACTAGATGCCAAGTGTCACAAAGGTAATCTCTGCCAGCTTCCCCCACTTTCGGGCTTCTTATGATGTCAGTCAGAGTCTTTAATTATTCTATGGCCAATGCGTCTCCTGCGAGACCCATTTTGGGTTGTCTTTGGGGGGAGAGGGATGTCGATTTAGTCCCCTTCTTATTTCCTTTGTAGATGGTCGGTGCTTCCTCAGCAGCCGAGGGTGGAGACTCATTGTCTAATGACCGCACTGGAGTCTTGATCGTGACACTCTTTTTCGGCCGGCGGCCCCGTGGCTCCTCTTCTTCAGATGAGACCCAGTCATTCATTTCAGATTCTTTTTTCTCCGCCATTCTTTTTAGCAGAAAGTCATGGGCTATTTGTAAATAATTCTCCCCGAAGTTCTCTGTCAGTCTGGCTGCTTTCAATAGCTGGGCATAGGGAGGCATGTTAGCTATGTTGCAGTAGTCTCCATGTGTGTATTTGTCTTTCTCCTCGAATGGTTCATCCATTATGGGATTCCAGCCGATTGGTGTGTCAACCAGTGTTTGACCCACACAGGGGACATACACTCCCTGTCCGTCACTCGCTTTCAATGGGCCCCATTCCAGACTGCGTGCCATTTTTTCTGATGCTGTTAAAGGGTTCTGGAACTTTGGATTCTTCTTGCCTACCTTTCGGTAGGTTGTGGTTCTGAGAGTTTGAACCACTCGGCTTCTTCATCTTCCTCTTCTCCCTCCTGCCCCTCAGCCTGATCTTGATTCAGGGCATTGTCCTCCGGAGGCGGGCTGGTGAGTGAGCTTCCCACCTGCAGGTTTCAAGCTGCCTCGGAGGAGGCCCTGGGCAGCGGAGGGTTTTGTGGCAGGGGTGGAGCCCGAGTGTCTCTCAGGTTTTTCTGTGCTTCAATCAGGTGAGACCCATTAAGAGTCCAACTGTCCCTGGATGTTTCCCGAGGTCTGGAAGTACTGGTGTAGTCTGGTTGTTGGTATGAGGCCTGAGCCACATACCTGTCTTCATTAACTTGCTTCAGTGGGGTTATCTTGGCTGACATGAGGAGCTTTTGATCTAAAGAGGCCTGTCGGTCCCCCTCTTTCCCTCCTTGCAGCTGAGGGTCATATACCAGCTTCACCTCTCTTAGGCTTGTCCATGCGTATTGATCTTGATCCCAATTTTGCAGAGCATGTAGCACTCCTCTCTCTGTCTTCCTCCATTCCGTTAATGGAGCCCTTGTTGAGAGGGGGAGAAAGTGAACAGTGAACAATGCATGGCCTGAACACAGGCTTCTGGCTGACATGGATACGAAAAGGGACAATGTGGACTGATGAGTTATGATGTTGTGGTGAGGTGGGTCTAAGGGGCAAAAGGAAGCTTGACCACAGATGCTGAGAGAGAGGAGGCATGATAACGTCTACACAGCTGCTAAAAGTCTATGGGTGTAATGCTGAAAGCATGAGAGTCGTTGTGTGTGCACTTTCTTCTAAAAGCATACTTGTGTGGTCAAGGAGGTGCAGGTGGAAGGGGTAGACTGGTCGGGAGTGATGTAGACAGGATACAGGTTACATCCTGTGTTTGCAGAAATGCATGATGTGACAACTCGCATAAATCTAAGATAACCCTTTTTCATTTTTATAGTTAACAGAAAAAGCATTTAGTATTTTGGGTCACTATTATGTTTTAGTTGATACTTTTCTTTGTTTATTATAAGTTACTATTATTTTATGTTATTTTTCCTTGTTCATTATAAGCAACTGTCATGTTGGTGCCTCTCTTTTGATGTAATAAAGGTTGTTACTTTTATGTGTTAGAGGTTAAGTTTGAGTACCTACTGCTATTTTATTTGCATTCTTCCATCATAAAATGGTTGACATTAGCTATTTCTTCTGTTATATTATCTCGAACTAGTTGATCTTCTGAATAGCATTTAGCAGTATGTTAAATCTTTATGTTATTTTATGGTTTTGTGATGAATTGCATAATCCAGTTAATCCTTTTTATGATTAACGCAAAAACAGCATTTGCCTAATGAATTGCATGTGTTTTATTTAATGTTCTGCTCACGTATGAATTTGGTCTTGAATCAGCTTTACCTGGTGGGGAAAGTTAATATACTATTGTGTTAAAGTTTAAGGAGTACAACCTTCTGTGTGACCCTGAGGCAGGCAGGATGTGAGGTTTGACAGTCTAACCTCAAAATGTTCCAGCCAGGGTGAGGGGCCCCTTGTCGGTTGAAGAAAGGCTGACATCTTTGAGTGTACAAACCAATAAGATGTATTGTTCTCCTCCTGTGCTGATAGGTCACCAATAATGCTGTACGACCTCTACACCCAATGGGGTGACAGAATATGAAAAGTATTTAATTTCTTATCTTTATCTTATATGTAAATGATGTATGATGCTGATCCGGGGCAAGACCCTGGGGTCTTGGGGTATAAGAAGTAATGTACGGAGAAAAGCGGGACCGCTCTCGCTCTCATTTTTGCATTTTTTATCCTTTACATTTTGTATTAAAATTTTGTTCAACCTTTTTGAATTTAAGAATCCCTCTCGTATTTTTTCACATGCATAAGTTCAAGAATTAGTCTACAGTCAACGGAAGACAACCACCCCAGCCCGTGAGGCCCGGAGGAAGGTAAGTTGTCTATTTCTCCTAGACTGCACACATAAAGGGTTAACCACAGGTGAAAGCTCAGTCAGTCTGGGTTTCCCCCCTCTATGCCCGCCACTGAGCCAGCCAACTAACCAGAGGGAAATCAGCGGGTTGCCACAGTAATTAAATACGAACCACGACACGTTGTGAGTCTCTTGGTGTTTTCCTCTACACACACACACACACACACACATTTTGGGACTGCTGGTGTTATCGTTAACGTCGCCAGGGTACACCTAGAAAAAGTTAATAGGACGGTAGGCATAAAACGTAGAGGATGGTTGTACGTTCGAGTGCATGGAAACAACAACACTGTTCCGGGACAGCCAACCTGAGTCTAACGTAAGATCTACATCCGACCGGTGTTCCGGTAGAAGGGTGCCTTGACGGCTGGGTGACGCCGAGGAGTGGATCGAGTCCTCTGTGACGTAACCTCTTGTTAGCTAAGTAACTGATCATGACTCGGCACCTTCGGGACTACAACCAGGTTACAGGAAACTGTGTAAAACAGTCTGTCGTTCTGGTCGTAGAATAAATCCTAAAACACTTTACACTCTGAACCATGCCAGGGTCAGGGTTACGGAGTCTGCCTTCAGCTTGCTGGCTATACGCATGGCATTCACTGTTACCCCCTCGACTACTAGTTTTTTCAGCTTTAGGTGTTTTATCCAGATAATAGACTACGGCTGCCATCTTCCTCCACTTGTTTATGGAGATCATCATTGTGCCTGAGCTGCTGCTTGTTTGTCGTTCAGCAATCTTCTCCAAGCGGGAGCTTCCGCTCTCCCTTGGTCAGGGATTTCATCTTCTAAATCAGAGACGAAAGATTCTTCCTCCTCTGATTTGCTTTCATTGCCGGGTGTCTCTTCCCCTGAACCGGAGCTCTCCTCTGCTGATTCATTTTCAGACTGGTTATTGTCATCGCCGGCATATCTTTTAAACCCAGAGGCCAGGTTGGTCAAGGTGGGATATTTTACCATCCCAGCTGCTGCCGCTCCTTCACCTGGGTCTGGGTTATCCCCCGGCTCTTCTTGTCTTTCGTCTATTGTCCCGGAGCTTGATGCCCGGGGTAGACTTTGAGGAGTGAGCCTCTGGCCAGGCAGGATTTCATGCTCCAGGCCCGGGCTTAGTAGCTTCTCTACCCGGGGTCGCCAATCTTCTTTGAGAATGGCTAGCCACCATTTCAACCATTTCTTTGTCTTTTCTTCTCTTTTGTCCTGGAAACTGATCTCAGGCCCTTCTTTGACACACATCAACCATAAGGTAGATGCTTGTTGCCAGAACAGGCCCGAGGGGTCTCGGTAGGCGTCTTGGAGATCTTGATCTGACACTTTGTGGTTGTCTAGGTTTTCTTTAACCTTCTCCTCCAGGGTCTCATAGTTGCCGATTCGTGGAAATGCTATTATCGGGAGAGAGTCGGCCATGGTTTACACACACCATCATTCTCTCACATACATTACTATTCTCTCTCACATTCATTATCATATCTCTCACACACACGGTCATACTTACACACACTGTTATCGAGGGTATGATGAGAGAAAGTATGATAGTATGTGAGAGAGATGATGGTGTGTGTGTGAGCCAGAATTAATCATTATTTGGAAGCTTGTTCCTACAACAGTCTTGCAATGTAGAGCACAAGAAAAAAGTGCAATGACTACAGATAGAATGGCATTTTCATCACATAATTGGTATGAATGCATTTGATAAGTGTCCATGTGACGAGAGAGAGAGAGAGAGAGAGAGAGAGAGAGAGAGAGAGAGAGAGAGAGAGAGAGAGACTGCTGAAGGTCTCTAATTCAATGGCTCTTTTAAAAATTGGAGGTGCAAAGGCCAGGATGCAGTCAAAAACAGATTCCTTTACAACCTCACGCTCCACTGACAATCCACCTCACTGTATGACCATGCATAACTGTGTAATCCTTTTAGACCCAAAAAAAACAACACGCCTCATTTCAAGAAACAGGTTTTTATAGTTTGGGTTAAGGGGTGGTTTGCATGCATCCTCCATGGTGGATTACTAATTGATCTTGTTTTACATTGCAAATGAGTTATTCATATTGGTGTTGGCTCTCGCTCAAAGGGAGGGTGCAGTGGTCTTATCCAGCCGCTGCAGGAATTGATTAGCATTGCACAGAGTGAGTCTTGGCAGTATCTGACATAACCATGCAAATGTGAATGAATAGCTAATGTATTGTGGGGAGGATGTTTGTTTGTCTCATGTTGGGGATATCCAAGGGGAATGTATTTCCAGGATGGCAAATATTGTGGGTCCTCATCTCTTCTATTTTAGGGAGGAAAAATACACCTCTCAAGGAGTGTGTACCAATGCAATATAATTGCAAAAATGCACTGTGAAACACTGAGCCCATTCGCATTTTGGACTTAATTGGAATGTTTCGATGTCTGAGTTGATTTTCAGTGCGGAGAAGCATTTGCCCTGCAAGTAAATAAATTGTGTATCATCAAAAGTACCTGGCCTCGGCTGGGGAAAAGGAAGGACCTAAAAGGGACTCATAATTTTGCTGCATCATTAGGACAATGCCTCAGGCCTCAAGACACCCCTCGTAGATGCAGCTCATTGTTTCAGTGAAACGAAATGTGCTGCGCTGCCGTGCCAGGTTGTGGTTGGATGCACCGAGGCCACCGTCGCCAGTGATCGCGAGCCAGCAATGCCTCTGGCATGGGGATCTTGCAGAGAGAGCGAGATGTGAATAGAAGCCTGCATACCTCGTTATCATATATGCCAATGCTCAAGGTGATGAGAGGCTATTGTGTCCTCTTTGGCTGCCAGCCATGCACGGTTGTTGACTTGAACATTGTCACGTCCAATTGCATCACTCTGGGACTTAGCTTAGTCAGTTCAGGAATTGCAACCTGAGGCAAAAAGGAGTGCAATTCATTATTATACATCTATCCCTTGACTTAAAAGTACAACACAGTCTGACAACATTTTGTGAAAGGAGCCTTATTTCTTGATGAATTTTGTTCAGTGTTAAAGTTTGTTTAAAAATATACTTTGTAAATGTACTTGTATGTAGTGTGTGTCTTGTCTTTTTGAGTGTTCATGCCTGCCTGCACAGCAGTTTTCGCTCTGTGAGATAATGAAGATTACCTTGACCTTGACATTATTATGTGACATAGCACAAATTGGACATGCCATTTTCACGTCTTTATCACATGAAAAGGTTAGCTAAAGGTTACGTTTAGGCAATTAAAGCCATTTAGTTAAGGTTGGCTTTGGTCATTGTGACATAAGAAAACTCACATTAGAAAACAATGAGTTGGAAATTAAACCAGGGTCGTCGGAATTCAAGGTAAATGTATCCGCCCTCCCGACCTTCACACCCTTACTTTCTTAAAGTAGGCAATGTCAAATTACTTTCTGTTACTAGTCGTGTCTCCTCCATATCTTCTCCTGATGGGGAAACATATTTCTCTCACTTTTCATGCACAGAGCATGCATTTGCATTTGAAGACATCATGCTCATTTGACAAAATTGTGAGACCAGGTTGTAAAAATAGCATTCAAACTGGCATAAAACATATTGGAACAAAGTGTGTTTACTTGAATGTTATGTGTTGTTGTTTTTTTATCTCAGAGGGAAAGATCCACATTTTTCCAGTGCCTAACAGTAGTCATTGTGAGTGAACATTCAGTACTGTTCCCTATCTGCAAGAAGTAAGGGAGAAGACTTTGTTCCACTATAGCAGGTTGCGCTGGAGGTAGAGAGACTCCCATTAACCAGGTTTCATTCTCTACACCAACAAAGACCTCAGGGATGGTTAGTGTTACAGTCCCCTAATCACTGGGCTGTGCCCTTGAGCACAACACTGAACCCCATAACTGCTCCCTGGGAGCTTCGGTTGACCCTTCGATCTGGATTTTTTTCCCTCTCTGGCTTGGGATTAGAACTGGCAACCTTCCGATTACAAGCCTGCTTCTCTACCTCTGGGCCACCCTGCCAGTTGTACAATAAACATGTGATCAAACTGCATCATATCCATTATATTGGAGGTGAACCACACTGAATGGCTGATATGACTTTTAAAAAGACCAAAATTAGAAATAAAATAAACTGTGATGTCACATCATCCACAAATTGTATACTGACAGTAATAACCCTCAAGGTGAATTTCTAAAGATATGGATACATTTTCTGGTTCAGAACTGTTATCACCACTATGAAGTAAATCCAGTCTTGTAAAAACAAGGGTCAGTCTGTTTCTTATTGTCAGTAGTGCAGCTCCATCCTGTGGACCTACCTCACACAGATAAGTCTGATTTCTGGCTTCGTGAGAGACTTGTTTACATTTACCAATATTGATTGAAGAGCCCTTAAATTGGCTGATATTCCTGTCATCAATACAACAGTTTGAAGTATGACAATAACAGATGTTCAAGTGATGCTAACATTGCTTTTATGCTATTCCAAGAGGCTGGTGATAATTTGTTGCACTAGTACTTTCTGCTTATGCTCACCCAAGGACCTGTTTGTAACAGAAGATTGAGACAGACTGCTAATGACTGTAGGGGCTCTGGACCTTTTTTTAACAAGTGAATTTGGATGGTGCCAGGGCCCCTGCATTCATGTATGGACCTTGCCAGTTGTTATCATTTGCTGATTGCATTATGTATTGCTTGCAAACTCCCCTTGGCATAGTTACTAGCCCAAATCTTGTGTCCCTACATTTATGGAAGTGTTAATGTCCGTGTCTTGCTACTGTTCTGTACTTAATATTTGGAAGGAAAACTGGCTAGTCCAGTGATGGGCATTTATCGTGAGCCATTATTTATCATTTACCACTTCACAGTGCTACCAGTTTGATAGCTTGTGCTCCCTAAACAGTCACAAAAGGAGTACATGTGCAAGAAAGTAGGTGTTGGAATTTTCACAGATCATATTTCTAAGTGCATTTTCTGTTGTGTGCTCCTTGGAAAATATGCCACCACAGAGCCCTGTCTAAGACCAAAATACAGTGCATTAACTCAACAAATGAGTTAATGCACTTACAGGTCCTGTACATGCATGCATGATTTTCAGATTTATTTGACTTGCAAATCATTATGGTGGGAGGAATTGAATGTGATCTAATCCCTTACCATGCAGTCATGAAATCCCTTAACAAGTAAGTGAAATTGAGATCTTCTAATGAATCTTGACTGAGAATACTCATATTTCTGTGACTCAAAAAAGGACCACCTCTACTCTAGCGCCGCAGCAGTCACACTGTGTCTAAACAAAACATAACAAATGTCACAACACCATATGGAAGCTGCATGATGTGGTTAACCATAATGTGTCATTTAAAGTGTGAACATTTGAGAAGCTCGCACATTCTCCCAGCCCCACTGTTTATTTATTTATGTCTTACATAGGATCTGGCGTTTTCGTAGTCCTTGACCTGTGTAGTCAACCTTTCAGATGAATTCAGTGCAGTGAGGAATGCATTTTGTGCCAGACTGCTCAGGCTTTTCATGGAGCTTTTTCACTGGCATCTGTACTCTGATTCCTCTTTTCCAAGCATTTGCTCAATGGCAGAATGCTATCACCATTTGTCAGGTTGAGGGAAGCTTGGACTCCTTACAACATAGTGTGGCACACTCGGGGGTTGAACGAGTGTCCACCGAGCCGGAGCTCAGAAAGGGATTGTCCACCCTGCGAAATACCGGAAACAGCGAGTGAATACCTGTTTTCGGCTGGCACGGGGTCAGTCTCTGTTTAGGAATGTCAATGACGGGGTAGTCGTAGTCCGGTCTGGAGGTCGATATATTACTCAGGGTGTCATCCAGTCGAGGGGTTAAGGCAGGAGAAGAGTCGGTGAACAGGCAGGGGTCGGTGCCAAAGGTGGCTCTCAGACAGGCAGGGATCCAGCACACAGCAGGGTTATCAGTCTGGTCTGTCATACACCTTTCCGTCCTCGCTTGTTCCTCACTTCACTCTACTCTTTCTCCTTCTTATCTTCCTTCCATGGGTCACACACCTCTCTCTGCCTTCTCTCCCTCTATTTGAAGCCTGCGGCTCTCTTTCCCCATTGGCCCTGCTTGATCCTCCTAACGGGCTCAGCTGTCTCCTATCTGCTGCTGATTGGGGCGGACGGCCGTCTCTGGGCTCTAGCGCCCCTGCAGGAAACGGCTTGCACCGCCCCTCCTTCATCTTTCCTCTCTTAAACTCCCACAATAGTTTTTGCAAGTTTGTTTGGTTTGTTTCACAAGTTTTTACTTTGACAGTTTTTACTCGTACAATTTAAGTGAGATGTAAAATATGTGTAGACTGATATATTGGTTTGCAGATATATCAGGCTGATATTGTCCTTTTATTGAAAATGGGATCTGGTCCAGTCAGTGTTGTCATCCTCGGATATGATGCAGTTTGATTATTTACATATTGTAGAAATGATCAACTGGTTGTCAATGGGAAGACTTTAACCTAAATGGATTCTAATGACATTTTGATTGGATTCCAGAAGATGCATATATTTAATATTATCCTGGGTTTCAATGGAGAGTAACATTACATTACAGCATTTTGCAGACGCTTTTATCCAAAGCAACTTAAATATACCATTGGCAGAGGCAGCCATGTGAGCAATTTGGGGTTACGTGTCTCAAGGACACTAACAGATTTCTCTCCTGGGATGATTTGGACTGGAACTGCCAACCTTGTGGTTGCGGGGCAGAAACCCTACCCCTGAGTTACTGCCGCCCTAGAGTTTTAGTGTCCCATGGTCTAAATGCTGTTTCAGAGGCTTTTCCAACCTGACAAGAATACAATTCTGGCAGAAATACTAAATACTTGGGACTTTTTGTGATTTGTTTGGTAAGAAATATCAGACATCAGCGACTTTCATCCTAATATATTGGTGTCGGCCTTCAAAGAATGTTGGTCAAACCCTACTTGTAAAAGGTTGATGTGGCTGAATTGCAAGTGAATACATTATTTAAAAATTACAAAAAATCGAGCTTGTTTTCCCATTCAAGCTGTCTCCCAATTCTCACAGTTCACTTGAATTAACAAGCTGTAGCTCAGAAAACTAGGCAGCACGTTTTCTACCAACTTACCTCTGACCTCTGAATCGGCAACATGGAGTCAAGCTTCGAAACACATTGCCATTCCTCCCTGATCCCATATCTTGAAAAAAGCTCACCGTAAGACACAAACACACACCCACAATCTTTAATTATAATTTATTTGTTATTTAATCTCACTCTCTCATATGCAGTCTCTCTTTCTCTTATTCCACCCTCCCATCTCAATACACACACACACACACACACACACATTATTCCTCTGTGTCTTGTTTTCAAAAACAAAATATAGTAAGAGCACTCATTTCTTTACAGCTACAGGCGTGAAATGTCTAAACTTGATGTAGGTACCTTATGAGCTGTAAAAACAATAGCTCCAAAATGTCACATGTAATCCAGCAATCTGATGCCATCTCATACCTGGCTTCCTAGGGGCTCTGTCACCACCAATGGTTTCCAACATTAAACAGTGGCATGGTGAATTTTAAATTACCCTACAGATGGACACACAGACCAGTGAAACCATGAATCCTCACCTTACATATACTGTAATACATATTTATGTCTCTCACCTCTGTTTTGTTCAAGAGTGGCTTGGTGACAGAGACTATGTAAACGTGATTGTGTTGAAAGCCCAAATATTTTCCCACACTAGCTTTTGTCTCGCCAGTGAGAGTGCTATCGCGTTTACTCTGTGAATGCACAGCTTTTTATCTTGCATGTCTTTTGTCTTCTACAAGGCGAGTCGTGCATGTTGTTCATGTTGTACTGCAGTGACAGTGTTCATTCAAATTATGCTATAGTTAGTAGTTACATAACAAGAAATGATCTGAAATAATGACATAATCTACAATGATTGCACTAGACTGTCCTTTCATTTAAACAAAATTCCCAATAGCCGAGATGTGGCGGCACGGTGGCGCAGTGGTTAGCACTGTCGCCTCACAGCAAGAAGGTCCTGGGTTCAAATCTCGCCTGGCCCTTTCTGTGTGGATTTTGCATGTTCTCCCCGTGTTTGCATGGGTTTCCTCCGACTGCTCCGGTTTCCTCCCACATTCAAAGACATGCAAATATATGTGTTTGTGTGTAGTGTGGTGCATGGTGTGATGTACTATGTATATGATGCATGCGATGTATACCTGTATGGGGGCGGCAGTAGCTCAGGAGGTAGAGTTCCCGCCCCGCAACTGCAAGGTTGGCGGTCCGAGTCCAGCTCCTCCCGGGAAAAATCTGTTGTAGTGTCCTTGAGCAAGACACCTAACCCCGAATTGCTCCCGTTGAGCAGGTTGGTACCTTGCATGGCTGCCTCTGCCAACGGTATGACATGTAGGTCGCTTTGGATAAAGGCGTCTCCTAAATACTGTAATGTAACGTGTAAGTCGCTTTGGATAAAAGCGTCTGCTAAATGCTGTAATGTAATGTAATGAGATGCAGTAAAAAAAAAGAAGAAGAAAAAAAAAGCATCGGTGTCCTCTGACTTTTGATCCAAGTGGTGACATGTTGACAGCTCTGACACATTGAGCTGGAGAGGCTTCATGTGACAGGGATTGTAGTAACCACCTGCCCTGGTTTACCTTTATCACTCAGATGAGGAGTTATTATTCCCTTATTGTACCTACCAGAGATATCCATTGTGGCAGACGGAGGGAGGTTAAGAGGGGGGAGGTAAAGGAGGAGCGGTACGTGCCGTTCCCTGCATGGACGTCCACCCCAATCAGCCAGAGATGGGAGACAGTTGAGGAGATTAGGGAGATCGGGCAGGGCCAATAGGGGAAGAGAGCGGCAGGGCTTAAAAGGAGAGAGAGATAAAA
>OMOT01087897.1:0-16787 GCA_900312575.1 Acanthochaenus luetkenii | reverse complement strand
AACAGGTCATTCACCGAGGGGGGTTCATGGACCGTCCGGAATCCCCAACGCTCGTGATTCTCTCCCTGTCTCTCTCTCTCTCACTCACTCTCCTTGGCCCCTACCTCACTCTACCGCTCCACGGGTCACACTCCATGGGTCACACACCATGGGACACCTTCCCCTTCTCTCTAAGTTACACCCTTCTTATAGGGGCCCGCTCTCGGCTCCGATTGGCCCTGCCCTTCCCCTTTAACCTTCCCCAGCTGCCTCGCATCTTGCTGAGTAGGGGGATGGCTGTCCCTAGCGCCCCTAGAGGAACCGGCCTACCCTGCTCCTCTTTCCATTCTACCCACCTAACCACCCTCCGTCTGCCACAGTATTGACTGTCAGTAAGTAATTTGTGTTTATCTATGAATTTGACTAATCTGTCATTGAAAAGTGTAGAATAAACAGTAAATAAACAGGTCTGTAATTTGGAAGTGGTGTCTATCCCCAGTTTTGTACAGCGGTATGACTTTTGCTATTTTCATTTTGTTTGGAAATGTACCGGTTTGGAATGATAAGTTACAGATCTGTTAGTGGTTCAGAAATCCCATCAATGACCTTTTTCACTAATGTCATATCTATTTAATTACAGTCAATAGACGTTTTGTTTCTACATTTATTAACAATACCTATAATTTGTATCATATAATAATTTGAATAATCTTAAGAATGTTTCATATGCAGTATCAATGTCATTTGCTTTATACATAATTTATTTATAAGTAAATCGTTCTTTAATGCATTCATGGATTCCTCTGTTCTCACTTTTCTCATATTTTAGATTTTTCTTGTAGTTGCTGTCATAAACTAAAAACTGGTAGGTGGTCACTGATATCATTAATTAATAGTCCACTCACTGTTTTGTTATCCATGTCATTACTGTATATATTATCTATTAAAGTGGCACAATGGGGTGTGATTCTGCTGGGTCTAGTAATTTTTGGATATAAGCCCATACTGTACATTGTATTGATACATTATTCTGTGATTTTATGCTTATTTGGATTCAGCAGATCAATATTTAAATCCCCACAGATAAAACTTACTTTTGTGTTGTTTTGTGGCAGACGGAGGGAGTTTAGGAGGGGAAAGGTGAAGGAAGGGCGGTACATGCCGTTTCCTGCAGGGGCGCTAGGGCCCAGATACGGACGTCCGCCCCAATCAGCGTCAGACAAGATACAGCTGAGGCGATTAGGGAGAGCAGGCAGGGCCAATCAGGGCACGGGGCGGCAGGGTTTAAAAGGGGAGATAGCGCAGAGGAAAGGGTGTGTGACCCATGGGGGAAGTAGGAGGAAGAGAGAGCACCCCAGCACCTTCTATTGGCCAGCTGCCACTGATGTTAACTCGCTATCTGAATGTCAAGCAGTTTCACACATTTCTGATGACTAAAAACCTTTTAGTTTCACTTTCGTTTCCACAGCAGGAGGCTCCGTTGGACTGAGAGCAATGCTACTGGTCTGCTGGTCTGTGCATCGCCAAATAACGTTGAGGTCAGACTGAGCTTTTGTCCGTCTGGCAGGTGATGTCTGTCTCACACAAGCGGATGAGGAAAAAAGGCAACAGCTGAGTGAGCGCCCAGCCTCTCCAGATTAGTCTGTGGTGTGACAGAGAAAATAACGTGTTGTGCACATTTATGTTTAGATATATTTCTAGACATTGAACAACTTTTTATATTGTGGCAGATATATGCCGATATTGTGGCGGTACACTGCAGATGAGCTATTTATGGGAAACACTATCTTATGACAAATGCCGGCACAGTTGATGTGCAGAAATCAAACCGGTGTAAGAGTTCACACTATTTTCCTTCAATACTAATGAAGCGATGTGAATAAACTTAGCTGAAATTGCCTCTGTAATACTAGGGGCCGGATCTACTTAGATCCCAAATATAAGTAGCGTGTGCAATGTAAAAGTTTGTGCGTTTGGTTGATCTGCGTTTTGCGGGTGATTTACTAAGAATGATTGCATAAATGACAACAGCCACAAACGTGGTGGAGACAGCAGTATTTAAATGAGGGTTTTGCATGTTTAATGGTTTGCACCATGGAGAGTTTGGATGGACAACAGAACCGTAAGTGCAAAATGACATTTGAGCCTATAGAATTAGAATTAGAAGGTTAAAATAGGCTACGATACATGTTAGCGCTGTAATAGATTGTTTTGTGACTGCAGTAATGTGTTTTGGAGAAGGATTTTGCGGGGCTTAACACAATTAGAAATGATTGAGTATTTTGTTGGATAATAATATGTTTAGAATTTGTAAAGTGATTTAATTCATATTTTGTCTTTTATATTATTCTTTATGCATGCAGGGCATTTACACATTCCCTTGGAATGTATTAAATAAAGACGCAATCTCCATCAACTAAATTGCGTTGAGGTTTGATAGAGCGTGTGCTACATTAATCTATTGACATTTTCTCCTCCCAGTATTGTAGCGTGTAAACGCCCCACCTTGCATATTCATTGAGGCAAAAGTACTAACTGGATAAGGCGTGTTATTTTGCACATTTGAAAGACGCAGTCCTCACTGCACGCTGTTAGTAGATCAGTTTGTACATTTATTTGCACATGCACATTTTACACACGCAAATATTTTGTAGATCAGGTCAGGGGAGTCCTAGTGAGCGTGCATCTCACAGCTGCATTAGTCACAGATTCATGTTGGGGCGGCAGTAGCTCAGGAGGTAGAGTTCCCGCCCCACAACCGCAAGGTCGGCGTTCCAGCTCCTCCCGGGGATAAATCTGTCGTAGTGTCCTCGAGCAAGACACCTAACCCCAAAATTGCTCACCGGGCACTGTACTGTACATGGCAGCCCTCTGCTCCGGCCCCCCTAGCATTTGTGTTTTTGTGCAATCACTTGTGTGTATCCGGGGGGGATCCGTGATGGGTTAAATGCAGATAAATAATTTGACTAGGTGTGCGGTGCTCTGTGCATGGGTGTGACAATAAAGTATAAATTACAATTAAATTAAATTAAATGTTTATTATGGAAACTCTGAAATGTTGGTGTTTTGCGGAGATTCATTCAGTATTGCTGCATTCCCTCGGACATTCGGGTTTTGTTTCGTTACCGACGTGAGAGATTTATGCATCATTCAGTGAAACTCGGAAATGTTGGACTTTTGCGGATAATTATACAGTATTGCTGCGTTCTCTGGGAAATCGTATTACAGTTGATGCTATGGAGGTGCTATGCCTCCTCTAGGGGGATCTCAAGCACACCCAAGCCCATCCCTGGAGCCGCCACTTGCTGCAACAGTACTACAGCAGTGCATCAAGAATGTAGAACAGATAGACAACTACAACTGTGCATCATTTACACAAAGGACAAAAGAGACACATCCTTTATTGAAGATGTAATCACCAGACCTTTAATTTGGCAATAATAAACAACTGAAGCTGAAGGCAAATAAACTACAACAGAACCAGAATAATGACATTACTAAAGGAAAGCTCAAAAGTCACTACAGCGGTCTAAATGTGTCCACATAGAATATCCTAGCAAGCAGTGAGTGGTGTTACCCAGTGTTTCCTCTATATTCATTCAGAAGTGGTAGACCAGCACAGCATGAACACTACCACACCTGATAGAGAAAGTCAGAAATGTTAAACAACATTATGCTAAACAAGTGCAGTTTTTTTCAGTTTTTTAACAGTTTGTGTTACAATTTGTGTTTTATGATAAAGTATCCTGGTTAGATAGTTAAAAATGATGCCATGAACTGCACTAAAACTAAAATGGGATGAAAAATGGGTGGATGTGGAACCAAAACCACAGCTACAATGAAATCATAGGGCAAACACTGAGTATATAACATTCTAGTAGTGTGTAATATGCTGTATTACATATCTACCACTGTATAGTGTTGACATGCTTGAAGCGAACTTTGAACCCACCCGACTCTTGTCATAGAAGCTATTATGGTGCATTCAATACATCCCAGAATCACAGAAACTTTTCACTAAAGACCTCACAACGCGGAGCTTCTTGCATTCAAGCAATTAGGTCAGAAAATATATGACATAGGCTATATATATATCTATAGGCTTGTACAGTAGCTTGCACCTCAAATGTAATTAGCTAGCTAGGTAGTTTGAGACTGCTAATACTACCTTGTTTTTTTGGGGTTAGCATGTCACTCACCTGTGGGGTATACCATGAAGAAAGCTTAACATACCTAAGCTTTCTTTGCGTTAGCTTGGTTGACAAAACCTAACAACCCCAATCAGACTTAATCGGTATCACGAAGGCGGCTATCAACTTGCTCAATTAACACAGGCTTTGTTAATCCAGCTATGTGCGCGCTCACATAAAAGGGGCAGTGTCTGCAACAACGACCCTATCGGTACAAAATGGAACAACCCGTTCTGCTTATTTTGCAAATGTTTAAACACAAAAGCACGGCAAAAAGCAATACTGTTGCTTTATTGAGTTAATACCATATTTACCTTACCACTCAACACATTGTTAATAATGCCATACAGAGCCACCATGTTCATTCATAAATAATTAGACTTAGGCCTATGTCCAATAATGCAGGCATTAGTGGATATGACATCATATCATATGATATTATGTGAGGGAATCAGCAACAGTGTCAATTGTTAAATACCATCTTAAAACCCACCTTTTTACCCTTGCCTATAGCTGGCCCTAGCAACAATGACAGACTTGTGGTAGTGTGCAGATAGGCATACCTTAGTGGCCTATACAAATATGAAGTAATGGCTTCCCTTGCTATGATGTCTTATTTAACAGGAAGAGGAATATTATCCTTATTCTCCTCAGCCTGTGGCCTCCACCTCTAGGCCTTCAAGGGTTTTACATTTTCCTTGAAGAGATACTGACATGCCATTTGTTCATCAGTGATATACAGTATATTTCGCTCTTGTTTTGGACTTTGGCATTGAGGCCTTGCCCCTCTCCTGAGAACGTCACCAGTATAGGAGGTGTGCCACACCCAAACCACCACCCTGAATAACAGTAGGTGATAGCTATGAAATAATATAACCACACCTAGATTCAGTTTTGATTCAAATGCTTAATGTAAAAAAAAAGTGCTTAGAAAAGGCATGTCAGTATCATATTAAGATGTGCAACTTTTATGCAGTGAGCCTCACCAAGAAAGTGCCATGCTTAAAGTAAATGAACACAATACAACACGAATATTACTAAAAAGCCTGTCTTAATGTCTGTTGAACACCTCAATGTTGTCAATTAATAAATACTCTGTTTATGCAGATTGGAGCAGACAATGTGAGGGCGCTATACAAAAGAACACTTGAATTAGATTGTGTGAAAAGGAAGCTACAAATAAATAAATATAAGCTGGAGATTGAGCAACTTCAGTATGAAAAGAAGGTATAACAGTAATTTGTACATCCTTTTTGAACGATTGACATTGTGTACTTACTTTCTATTCCTAACAAAGAGAGGAGAATAAATAATCAACAAGGCATGCTGTGATTCTGTTGTATTATTTTGGTTTTCTTTTTTCAAATGAAAAATTGCTCTGTGGTGGCCTCTCTTATGGCCCTGCCAGTGGGCATTACATTACAGCATTTAGCAGATACTTTTATCTAAAGCAACTTCCATATCATACCGTTGGCGGAGGCAGCAATGCAAAGTGCCGGCCTGCTCAATGGGAGTAATTGGGGGTTAGGTGTCTTGCTCAAGGACGCTACGACAGATTATTTTCCCCGGCAGGAGCTGGACTCGAACCTTGCGGTTGCGGGGCAGGAACACTACCCCTGAGCTACTGCCGCTCACGAGGGTGATGGGTTCCACAACATCAGGGGCAGCAAGGGTACATGGGTTTCTCTCTCCTTCCTGATTGTGGCAATGTTGTGGAGCACCACACATGCTGAAATGATCTGGCATGCCCGCTCAGGGGACACCCTCAAGGGACACCCTCAGGCCACAGAGGCAGTTGAAGCTGGATTTAATAACCCCAAAGGTCATCTAAATCCTGACCCTGGTTTTACTGAGGGCCACCTTGTACCTATTTTGTGGCCTTGTCTTTGGGACAGGATAGGGAGTTATCAAATACCGCATGCATGTGTACCCCCTGTCCCCAAGCAGAATGCCATCAAAATGCCCTGTAAATAAAGGGAGGGGAAATTTGCTTGATCAGTGTCACAATAACACAAGCCATAGAATGAAATGTAGTGTATAGTTGCCATTAACTGATTGTCACAGGTAATCTACAAAAGCATTTCAGGTTAATTTCACAACGATAGCATTGAAACAAAGGTTGTATCACAGTATACTATTTAAACAGAACCCATTGTGCTTATTAATGGGAAAGAGAAGGGTCCTGTAACAAACTCTCTGCTGTGTGTGAATACTTCTCTCTGTCCCAAATAATCTTCATTTGCTACTGTGCAACACTATAGCTTTAGTGTAGATGCATGCAATGTGCAGATGTGCCATCAATCAACTGACAAAAATTAGTCCCAATAGGCACCCACACCCCAACTGCACAATAACTGGACCCTAGTCACTTAGACCCACCTCCACCCAACCGGCACTATGTTGCACATGGAGCTTACACATCTCTGGACTATATCCTTGGACTCAATCTACACAGGAGTCCATTTATTGCACAGGACTAATGTTCAACACCACTAGGCACTATCTTTTTTATAGTTTAGTTTTTTTGTATAGTTGTATTATTTATACTACCTTCTATTACCTGTACATATTATTACCTGTATTCTATTATCTGCCTATATTTCTGGCATTGTTCTGCCAATTGCTGCTATGACAAATGAATTTCCCCTAGGGGATCAATAAAGTGCAATCTTATCTTATCGTAATATAGTGGACTATTAATGTATGCTACCAGCAAATTCATAGAAGCCCTCTTTTATAGCCAGAGTGAGAACAAGGCCAGGGAACACTACAAACATATTCAATAATTCAGTAAGCGCAAAACAACCTTGCGAATAATGTGGCATATAGTATTCTTGATCTTCTGCATCACCAACGGAATGCATGTAGAAAGAAAGGCAATGCAATGCACACCGTTTGTGGTACAGTGAACACACGTAGAGCTCCAGAAGCTTGCAAAGATATTCTATTCCCTAAAGAATATCCTCGGGGAAAGCCAGCGGATTTTGCCGGTCTCTTAATAATCTCGCCCTACGAAGAGACCCCTTAACTATCTGTGCCCCTAGTTCAACAAGATCTTTCAGGAACGGTGAGGCCATTTTCCAAAGGAGTTGGTTGGTCAAAGTGCTTTTATATTTCAAGCCTTAAGTAATATGGTTGGGAGCAGGTTAGCCATGCAGCATAAGTTGCCATGGCGATATATCCTGATTAAAAGCCAGCCACCTTCGTGACACTGAAAAGTCAGACTTAAATATAAAGTTAGCTCGCTAACCCCATACTCTCGTTTCGTAGTACACCTGGGGAAAGTACTATCATTCCAGTATTATTCTGCCCATTTCTGTGTTGACTTGAATACACCTTTATTCCATAGCCAACTAATACGTAATCCAGGACTAGCCCTTTTTGGCGCATTAGTGGAAACCAAGCTAAAGTAAACCCAGGTTAGCTGTTTGGCGCTGTATGTACAGCAGTTACAGTTATTGAAAAACAAACAAACAAAACTAAAAGCAACACAGTCATCTCCTAAAAAGCATGGCAGACCTAGAATTTCAACACAATACTTTACAATCTGTTGATATATAAGTACATCATTATTTATCAGATCATACCTTAGTTCATAAATACTATGTCCAGTAAAAAATACAGTACCATAAGTCTCAAGACAGTACATACAAATATGTAAAAACCTTGACTAGACCACATAGTTTGAATATCAGATTAATTCAGAAGTGTTCAGGTCATTTTGCCTAGGCATAACAGCAGAGCCATAGATATATAGAGTTTGGCCAGGTTTAACCAAAGCCATAGGTAAAATGTGTCTGGGTTGTACATGGGTGCCATACAGCTGCTCCTACTCTAAAACACAAAAGTGTTTGCTGCAAACATGTCGCAATACTAACATCACTATGGTGACACGCCATTTCAAGATCAGCTCATTTTGAGGGCTTTCAGGTGATGGCCCTCTGGGGTCCATTCCATATTGGAGGTCAACTGGTATTAGCAACAATGGCTGAGAACAGCTGATTGGATTTCGAAACTTACGATTCAACAACAGTATTAATTTCTGGGAAGTTTTGGACTGGGAACTGTTTATTTCATTAGTCTACAACTGACCAGTATTGTGCTTCATGTCAGCTTGTTAGTGTAGCAGACCTTGCCTGAGAGATTGACATATGGGTTAATAAGAAGCATGGAAGCACGGCTGTGGTGGTCAAAAACAAGTCAATTAAGTAAGAGGGAGAACGTGGGAGAAAACAAAACTGAGATTCTTCCCAGACTGGGGTTCACTCTCTGTTAGGCCTGCAGCGGTTGTCTTCCTGAGGACACAAAGATATACAGATAGAGGTATATGCAATTCAATGTCTATAAAGCAGGCTTACAGTGTTTTCCTCCTTTCCAGGTTCGGTGGCCACTCTGTGGGTGTCCTCCTCCGGTGTGTCTCGCCTTCTCTGGTTCCTGCTCTCATTTATCCCAGCAGTTCCTGATTCTGGATTGGCATTAGCTGGGTTACCTCCAGGTTTGGGTGCACTGGCAGTGGATGTAATCATGTCCAATCACCATCCCCAGCTGACGCCGGCTCCGCCCTCATTTTTGGCTCCTTCAAATGTCAGTTAGGTGGCTGTGGAAGACACCTCATATCCTCCCCCTCATCTCCATGCTGGTGCAGGGAGCGACCGTCCAGACGTACTTGTCTCTCCGGGACAGGGCGTCTGCGTTGCCGTGGAGTTTTCCCACTCAATGCTCCACCCGGAAAGCTAAGGCCTGTGACTAGGAACCAGCGAGTGACATGGGCATTGTTCCCTTTTTGACTACAGTGTCATTCTTCCATTTTTTTGGCAACTTACGGCTGATGTATGTGACTGGATGTTCCTTTCCATTGATCACCTGGGACAAGACTGCTCCCAACCCTGTTTCCGATGCATCAGTCTGTAGGACGAAGTGCCTGTGGAAGTATGGGGTGGACAGGACGGGCTCGGCACAGAGAGCCTGTCGCAGGTTTTGGAATGCCTGGTCCGCTTCCGGGGTCCACTTCACATGGTGGGGCTTTCAATTCTGTGTGACAGCATGGAGACGCACGGACAGAGCCGCATAATGTGGTACAAACTGGCTACAGTACCCCAACAAGCACAGGAAAGTTTTTACCTGTCGTTTGGTATTATGGCACAGCAAGTTGGCGATGCTTTCTACCTTCTTCTTTTGGGGCCCCCTCCTGGTGGAGTGACATAGGTATTCTGCCTCTTCCAGGCCAAGATGGCACTTTTTGGCGCTCGCGACCATTGCCGGTTCCCTCAACGCCTCCAGCATGGCCCGTACGTGGGACAGGTGAGTCATAAATGTCATAAATGTACGCTGCAGCATAGGCCAGATGGGGTCAAAGGATTCTGTCCATCATCCTCTGAAAGGTGGGAGAACCTAGTACTGGTAGAACCCATCGGATGTCGTTACAGAACCTGGGGGATCCGTCAGGCTTGGGAACCATTACGATGGGGCTTCACCAGGTGCTGTGGGACTACTCGATTACGCCCATCTGCAGCATTTTCCAAACTTCGTCACAGACCGTGGCATGGTGGGCTTTGGGAATCCGGTACGGCCGCTGCAGTACAATTTTCCCAGATTCTGTAACAATGTCATGGGCGATGACATTTGTTCTCCCCGGCTGGTCCGAGAACACATTCTGGAACTGGGCTGTCATCTCCCGGACAACCTGCTGCTGCTGGGGTCTGAGCTGTTCTCCCAGACTGGCATTGGTTCCTGTGGGGAGAGGTTAGCGACCAAGGCTAATGCTTTTAACAAATTCACATGATCGTTGTGTTGGCCTTTCTGCCGGCGCAGCTGCCATACCTGGTAATTCACAGGCCCGGTTCGCTCCACAACCTCATATGTTCCATGCCATCTCGCCAGGAACTTGCACTCGCTGGTGGGTATTGAGCACCTGCACTTTTTTGCCAGGCCGTAAATCTCTGACCTGAGCTCCCCTGTTGTATATCCAAGCCTGCGCTGTCTGCGCCTCTTCCATATGCGTGTGGACAACTGGCCAGACTCTGGCCAGACTCTAGCCATCAGCGGCTGCATGTCCTTCTGGTGCTCTATTACTGAGCGATGGGGTGACAGCTGCTGCTCCCAGGCCTCCTTGGCTAGGTCGAGGATTCCCAAGGTTGTCACCAGTACAGGAGCTCGAACAGGGAGAAGCCTGTGGAACTTTGGGGCACTTCCCGGATAGCACACAAGACACAAGGTAATAATTTATCCCAATTGTTAACATCTGTCTTGGTTAACTTGCATGCTCTTCAATGTTTTGTTGAACCGCTCAACCAAGCCATCTGTCTTGGTGTTATACACTGATGTGCAGAGATGCTTCACCCATTGCTGCTTGCATAATTCCCGCATGACTTTTGACATGAAGCCTGACCCCTGGTCTGCAAGGATCTTTTCAAGTATGCCGACCATAGAAAACAACAACATTACCTCTCTGGCAATAGCCTTTGCAGTGGCAGTGCGCAACGGGATTAGGGTAACCGTGTGGTGTAGTCCATCATGACAAGGATGAAACAGGTCAGACAATATCCATGGCTAAGCCCCGGAAGGTTGCGTCAATGTTGGGAAGTGGTATCAGTGGCATCTGTAGGCATAGAGACATCCCACTCTGGACACACCCGAGCCATATGTCCCCCTTGCCCACAGGAGTAGCAGCGTCGGTCGTCAGGGTTGAGAAAGGGTCGGCGCATCTCGGGACCGGTCAGCCGCTTCTGCGGCATCCTACATCAATAGGGGACCTCTGCTGTCGGTTAGGTGGCCACAGTTAGCTAGCTAAGATTTGGTCAGCTAAGTATCACTATCTTGTTAACACATCTGATTTGCACAATAGTTAACCTTATGTAGCTGGTAGCCACTAGTGGCTAGTAGTTGCATGTTCAAATTAACATTGGTTGCTTTGCTAAATTAGACTGCTAGCTAGTTGGCTAGCTAACAGTTTGTTCAGGTTGAGCTGACTCTTCTCAAGCTACAACAAAGTGTTTTGGAGTAGAGACCAGAGCCAAAGACGAGACAATTTACTGTGTCACAGTAATATACATTTGGAAACAAATCTACATTATCAGACTATTCTCTTTTACTTAGAATGTTACTGAAGTGATGTACACCCACACCATAACAAACTTTTTCAAGTAGACATTATTTGTATTTAGCCAATTCTCTAATGGACCTCCAAGATGGCACCAGCTGTGATACATTTCTTAAGCAACTTTCTTTCTGAAGAGTGACCAGTTACCAAAAAGTAGTATTGTGGAGCCAAGATGGCTGATGCTGAAACCTGGGAAATCCAAACTCTTTTGATCAATGGCTCCTTAAAACATTTCACTAGGGCAATTCTTTTCAAAGCTGGCACCTTAGGGTGCGTCACCTGAAGATCAACATGAGTTGTCCAAAGAACTGCTTTCAAACTGGCTAAATTATGTTGCAACTACCCTTCCAAATCTCTGCAATGCATAGGTAGGTTGAATTAAATGCTGTAGGCTATTAAGTTAAGCAGGCAAAAACAGTATACATTATGTTAAATAAGCCTAAATAATAGCCTGAAAAAGTGACGTTTGTCTTGTGAGCAAGATTATTAAAAAAATATGGGTGTCAAGAAAAAGTTTGAAAATCACTGCACTATAGTCAACATAACTTCATGGTTATAAATATCAATAAACATCAATACATATTTTGTGTTGTACCATAATGCAACATCTTAAACATCTAAAAGACAAAGTGCTTCAAATATTAAACATTAAAGGAGAATACCACTGTTTTTGTGGCTCGATTATTATTCAGAATAACATGTCAATGGTCAGTGGTAAATAAATTACTCCTGCAGAGCAAAAAGGAGTCAAAACCTCAGACTGAACCTTTTACTATTATTATGTATGATTGCCTTTTTGTGCCATCGTCCAGGGTGGCAGCTTGTTACAGCAGCTCCCACGTTCTCAGTGCTTATTCTCTAACTTTTCACTTGTTACCTGTGTTTATTATCTTTCCCTATTTTCTGGCATTGTTCTGCCAATTGCTGCTGTGACACCTGAATTTCCCCTAGGGGATCTGATCTAATTATTCATAATTGCCATAAACCTCCAGTGAATGTGCCTTAAAACCCCACAAACGTCATTAAAGGATACGTTCGCTATTTTTGCACATAGAGACTATAATTTCACTGATCGGTTCAGTATTGAGTTTGCTACAGTTTTCCTGCAGGCACTCACTGGACTACAATAGAAGTAAATTGGGCAATCGTAAATGCTTTGTAAAAACTGTGATGAATGTGCTTTTCCAAGACAGGAAGCTCAGGGTGCATTTTTACAGATCTACGGTCTACGGTCCAAAATAGCAAACTTATCTGTTATGTCTAACCAGTGAGGTGTGACTTTTTACAGCCATACTGATTCACCACACAAAAGACTAGTATTGCCTTTCAAAGCCGGACTTCTCATACTTTTCCAGCCAGGGACCCAAACTGAATAAATGTAATGTAATTTTTCATTTTATTTTGGGATCCTGACTTGTAAATATATACTAGTCCTCTTCTTTTGTCATGTTGGATCCCACAGAAGACAGGATTGTTACCCATTTTGGGTCCCAACCCATAGTTTAATAAACACTGCTATAGACAATGGCATCAGAGACACAGGAAGGTGTGTGTTTTAATTTTGGTTTTTGATCGGCTGGTAGTCCAGCGCTGTCGTTGTTCACTCCTTTTTCTGATTGGCTAGTAGGCTGGCCTCCCATCGCTGTGCCATGGTGTTCTGTCATCGTGGTAACGAAGAGAGGGCAGGGGGGAACTGGAGGGAGGGGGAGATTCATCTAAACCACTAGAACCAAGATAGAGGAATGGATCGATGGAGTAAGCAAGAGATAGATGAACAGAAGATGGGATGGATGGAAGAATTGATGGAAGATGGAGGGATGAATACAGGAGTGATGGATGGATTAATAAATGAGCCAAATTAATAAATATTTACTAAATTGTGGACAAATAGATTGAAAAAATAATCAGTTTATAACTCGTTAATAAATTGATCAGTTCACAAATGGGCAAAAAAACAAATGAAGGAACGAGTATATAAATGACAAATTAATGACAAAATATGAAAATGTAAAAACGAATTACATAATTAACAACAGAATATGATTTTATGCCATGAAACAGCTGATATATGAAACAATCTAACATAGTAAAACAGTTTATTGTCTATGTTCTGTGACTATAGCCCTAAAAGCCATGATATACAGGCATCATTTGGAGACAGTACAGGTGGACAATTTAGCAACAATTTTAAGCAGTATTTCAATGACACCTTTGTTGCCTATAGTCCACTATGTTGTCCTTAAAATAGCCTAATTGTGTATTCTCTTCAATGACCAATGCCTAGAAAATATGTATATATATCTTTTCATGATGTGCCCCATAGGTATTTACTGGGTCAAGAGAAAGGTCGGCAAGGCAGGAGAACTACAGTAGAACCTGGCTAAGCCCAGCACCTCACAAATGAAGGTGGTTTGGATCAGTGAAATGTTCACATGACTGAAGTACCCTGACTCTTATTCATAATATAAAAAACATATATTCCAATATGTCCTGGCTGCACAAACATTCTAAGGGTGATTTCACACTATAATTGTCTTTGTAATGTCCGAACCAGAGTTTGCTTCGTTGTTATATTGTATTGGTCCAGTTTGTTTCACATGGCCTAATATCAAGCAGACTAATAGACAAACAGGCGACCGATTTATGTGCTCTATTAACGCAGCGGTGGCAAAGTCATAGGCTAGGCAGCATGCTAGTTATAACTTTAGTGAATAAAAGTGATTAGAATTCTAAATTGACTAATCAAAACATGCTGTGCTATGGTTATTGGGAACAACGTCCTCTCTGTTAATGTTTTTGATCCACTGCTGGTGAATGTCTTGCTCTTCTGTACAGCCAGGAAACCTATGTAGCGAGTATGGTCTAAGACAGGGACATTCTTCATGCAGTAAAGGCTTGTGGATTTCGCATTTGTTTTTTTCCAAAGCTGAAGTTTGCCACTACTATTGGAGCAGCCGAGAACAGCACAGGTTCTACCTGATCTCCTAGACATTGTTCTTTAGTCAAAGTTGTATAAAAAAGGTAAAGACGTGTAAAATCCTCAGGAACGTTTGCATACATAATAATGTAATTACGCGGGTTCAGTAGTGAGATGCCACCACAGTAATGGCGACTTGTTTACTTCCGCCTACTTCCCCGGATTTGTCTATTGGACAGATATTTTGGTGGGAGTACAGCAAAATCTAATTAGAATGGTGCTCAGAGGGCATTTTGGCATTATAATGCTACACCTTGCCATTGAACTGCCCTGTAGTATTCTGGGGGGACTTTTAATTTGATAATGTAATCCTCTGCGGTGTCACACGTACTTCTGCACTGGGATAGCTGGTAGGTTTTTCTCTAGTTTGTGAGATTTCAAGGTTTAAAAACTATATAACAATGGGTCAAATGACTTGTGAAAAATATAGACAAGACAGAACTCCCCAGTCAACAGTATGTATACATTAGGTGAGTGTATATACTGTACGTTCAAAAGATATTGACTGAGGTGGTGGGCGATTACAATACAGACCAAGATAGGGCTGTAAACTATTTCCTCTTTGCTGTAATTTGGTTAAAAACAACCCTCAGTGAACAATCAAATCACTGTGCACATATAATTTCCTCTCTTTGGGTTAGACTTTATCAAAATTGTTTTCGCACAAGTCCACATGTTGTGTTCACACCTGTCAAAATGATCCGAACTCAGCAAAAAGGTGTGAAAGCCACAGAAAATGACAATATTAACTCCATATATCAGCAATGCAATAAATCAGTCTAACCCTAAGTGTATAATTTATAATAGTGTAGTTATAAATTCAAGAACAGAAAATACTGTTTTTCTGATTGGGGACAGTGGAAATGTTGTTGGGCCTGTAGACTTCTGACCTACCACAATCTCCCATATTTGTATCTCTCTTATCTCCAGCTATGAGCCATAAGAGGCTACATCCACACTAATACGTTTTCGTTTTCAAACGCATAACTTTTCCTACGTTTACGCCTAGTGTCCACACTACTTCGCGGTTTTCAAACCCCTAAAACGGAGACTGCTGCTGATTCTATTTTAGTTTGAAAACTCTGGGGTTGCGTTTTAGCATGGTCTTTTGAAAACAATGACACACACAGACACCCACGTTTCCTGATTGGGTCTTATCAGTCACAACGTGTCCTTCCCTGATTCGTCATGCCCCTATCACATGAACCTTTTCTGGAAGAAAACAAACAACTATTAGCCTTGACTACCAGCGGTTAATTCATCATGGATAACAAATTACAGGCATTGCTGACCTTGTTCTGAAACTAAGCAACCGCAGAGTAGACAATCTGCTTCCTGTTTACACTGGCACACGCATGCCCAATGTATGTGAATGGTCATGTGATATGCGTTTTCAGGTGTTAGTATGGACGGAGATAATTTCTGAAACAGTGCTAAAACGCTTGTGTGGATGGAGATCATTTTCATTTGAAAATGAAAACCTATGTGTGGACTAGAGATGGTGGGGAAAACCGATTCATGTAAGAATCGCGATTCTATTGTCTACGATAGGGGTCTCAAACTCGCTGCCCGGGGCCCAATTGCGGCCCGCGGGCCGAATGATATTTTGTGGCCCCCTGCCTGAAATCAAAGTTTGGTGTTAGTGCGGGCCGCGCGTTTTTTCTCACATGCATCTGGGCGTTTTATATTTTTTGACACTTGTGGGCTACCATAGCTCAGGCTCGTGACAACAACACGAATTAGCTAATGTTTCGGGACTGTCACCGAGCGGAGGGAAAATATATCCTGTCACCCAGTGCTATACGTTTTTTGTCACCCAGGCCCAGTCATGTTTTTTTCAAAACCTGCCATGAAGAGAAAGGTTGGCGATGAGCACAGACAATTTAAGGAGAAGTGGGAGACGGAATATTTTGTTGTTGAGCACAGGGGCATACCAACGTGTCTAATATGCACGGATAAAGTTGCGGTGCACAAGGAGTATAACATCAGACGTCATTACTCAACTAGACATGCTGAGGAGTATGCAAAATACCTGGGAGATGAGCGAGAGGACCGGGTCGCCAAACTTAAAACATGTCTACTGAGGCAACAAGATTTTTTCAAGAAAGCAAGCAAAGAGAGTGATGCGGCTGTCAAAGCTAGCAACGTGGTGAGTGAGATGATTGCTAAAGCAGGAAAGCCATTCAAAGACGGCAAGTTCATCAAACAGTGCATGTTACAGGCTGCAAGTATAGTCTGCCCGGAAAAAAAGGGTCAGTTTAGCAACATGAGCATGTCAGCCAATACAGTGGCAGAGCGCATTTCTGACATGTCAGGTAACATTTACGATCAACTGCGTGAGAAAGCTAAACATTTCCATTCATACTCAGTCGCTCTTGATGAGAGCACAGACGTGACTGACGCTCACAATATATGTCCGTGGTGTTGATGACAATTTTGAAGTGATGGAGGAGTTGCTCACAATGATTCCAATGCACAGCCAGACCACCGGTCAGGAGATATTCCGCCAGCTGTGTGATTCCATTGTGGATGCCGGCTTACT